>JAPDSC010107911.1:206-22110 GCA_026290005.1 Latrodectus geometricus
GGTTGAAAGATCGACTGGATATGAACTTTCAGCTCTAATACTTAAAAGACTTGAAACATTGGGATTGAATTTGCAGGATATGAGAGGACAGGCTTACGATAATGGGGCCAACATGAGAGGCAGTAAATCGAGAGTGCAATCTAGAATAAATGCGTTAAATCCAAGAGCATTTTACCTTCCATGTAGCAGTCACTCATTAAACTCGGTAGTTAATGACGTGGCAAAAGCATCCTTCGAAGCCGCCAATTATTTTAATATAGTCCAAAAAATATATCTGTTTTTCTCCTCATCAACTTTTTGATGGACCATATTATTAAAATATGTTTCCGGACTTACTTTGAAACCTCTAAGTGATACTCGTTGGGAAAGTCGAATAGATGCATTGAAACCACTAAGGTATCAATTAGGAGGGATATACGATGCTTTACTTGCTGTTTGCAAAAACTCGGAGGTTGACAACTCCATAAGAGTTGAGGCTTCTGGACTATTAAGTTGTGTTAAGCAATTTAAATTCTCATGCTGCATTGTAATTTGGTACAAAATCTTAAATTGTATCAATCCTATAAGTAAGCTCTTGCAGACAAAAGACTATGATTTACCATCTGCTATGGAGCTCTTGAAAAATTGTAAAGATTTTTTCAAGGATCTTAGATCGGACAGAGCCTTTAATGGAATGCTTTGCGATGCTCGAGAACTCGCAAACGAAATTGGCATACTAGCTAATTTTGAGCTCACCCAGCCACGTCATAGAGTTCGAAGAAGGAATGTTCATTTCGAATATGAGGCAAAAGATGATCCAATAGAAGATCCTGCTTTGAAATATAAGGCAGAATTTTATTTTTTTTACATTAGATAAAGCTATCAATGCACTTGAATCCAGGTTTGATTTGATCAGTACCCACAGCAACTATTTCCAATTTTTATACAATATTTCTGATTTAAAAGATATTCCTCAAAATGACATTATAAAGTATTGTAAAGATTTAGAAACAGTGTTGACTGATGGGAATTCATTCGATATAAACGCCCTTGACTTGGCAGACGAGATAGTAGCTGTTTTGGCTTTGCTAAACAGAAAAGAAAGTCCAATTGAGAGTTTAAAATTCATATGGAACCTGGATTTTGCTCCTAATCTTGGTATAGTTTTAAGAATATTGTTGACTCTCCCAATAAGTGTGGCAAGTGGAGAAAGGAGCATCTCCAAATTAAAATTAATTAAAATTTTTTTACTCTCCACAACTACCGAGGATCGACAAAACGGCTTAACAACAATAGCCGACGAACATGACCTGGCTGAAAAAATTAATGTTAAAGAAAATATAAAACAATTTTCAGAATTAAAAGTGAGAAAAAAACACTTTTAATTTCAACTCTCGGATTAAATGTATTTTTAATATGTAATAAAGTTTTAATATTTAGTGGTTTTATAATTTGGTTTACTTTTTTTAAAATATCTGTTCTGTATTTTATAATTATGAACCAGAAATTACTCTTTCCTTTTTTTCGGCGCAATCCTAATTTTAATTTAGTGCCAAAAACATAAATAAATAAATTAGTATTTTTTTGTTAATAAAAACTTCATTATTGCTGATGATTGCAATTTTTTTACTCGTTTTATTTTACCATTAATCGTGGAAAGGGTTTAGGTTATCTCTTTTAATTTTTGTTACAAAGGGGCGGCATTTTACCTCTTTGCCCGGGGCGGCGAAGCTGCTAGCGCCGGCTCTGTGCAGACGTCTGTGGTTTTGAGTGAAGGAAGGGCAAATGAAGTAATGGACGCCTTGTAGACATCCCACTCAGTTGCAATTAACTTCGAATGTACGAACGAATATCGAATGATGAGTAATAGACTGAATGTGTTATGCTATGGTTCCTGACTTATATATACACACAATATGCCTGTCATCAAGTTCAGTTGTGTTATAAATCCGCATGAAAAGTTGCTTAGTTTCAGCCAACACGATCGCCCATTTCTCAAGATAATCTGTAATTTCCTTAAGCTAGTATTCTTTCTAGGTCTAACTCAAAAATTTCCTCGAGAGATGATACAGCGCATAATTAAACAATTTTTAATTGTTTAACTATGTCTTGTAGCGTCTCTAGTAAAAAAAACGAAAAACAATAGTCTAAATCTGCATTCCATTCCCCTTTTACCAAAGCACTTACAAGTAGCACTTTATTTGCTTAAGACGTACATATGTTCTACAAGGCTAATGATAAATGAGCTGGATATCTTATCGTCGCAAACGTATGATATAAAATTCATATTATTTTCAGGTTTTCTTTAAGGTGTTCCATTTTGGATGGACAAGTACGAACAAACTTTGATAATAGGGTGGATTTTAACGGCTGCATAATTGTATAGATAAAGTTTTTCTAAACAAATTTTAGTATACTAAAAATAGTTTTGATCAAAAATAATTAAAAACACATAATTGAACTTTAGTAGTAATCTGTAATTGTGATATTCAGACAGGTGTTATTAAGATTTTAATCATATTCAGACTAGATCGCTCTCAATTCTACAATATTCGTCTGGAAACCATAAAAGTTTCAGTTGATCTCAGCATGTCACAGATGTTTATTCAATCGTCTCGGAATAGTACGCAATCGGAACCAAACCAAACATCTTCAGCTTTTCTCTGACTTTTCTATCATAAATTGGCCACCTAGAATCCCAGACTTAAATTTTATAGAGTATCTTTTGAATGTTTTGTTGTAAGACTTAAAAAATCATCACATAGCATCAACGAACCTTACCGAATTATGGACAACTTTAGTCAATATTTGGCAAGATGTTCCTATGGAATGTTTTCAGAAACTTGTTGAATCTATGCCTCATTGTGTGCCAGCTGTTATCAAAGCCAGAAGAGGCACAACTCGTTATTAGGTAGATATCTCTAATTCAGTGGCACTTTAGTGTATTTCAATATAAAAGAAATTCTTTTTGTCCAAAGTGATAGGTGCTTCGTTAAAATTTATCAATTTTAGTTTCATTAAAAAAATAAAATATAAAAAGTTAAAATACTGATGCAAATGTGTAACTCTTTTTATGCATATTAAATTTAATTCTTTGAGAAATGTGTTGTAAGCACTATTTGTATATTCATCAATTCCTTCTCAACTTAGAACCCTTTGAATTTAAGACATATAATGAATGAAATAAATAATGATAACTTTTATAAATTAAATAAGGTAAAAAATTATATATAATATTTCTTCTAGTTTTTTTCAAGTAGTGTTACATTTTTTAATGTTGGTATAAAGTTCAAAATCTACCAATTAAGTGTCTTGCAATTGTTTTAAATAGTTGCTGCTTTATAACCAGGACCTTGCAGTTCCTGTTTTGGTTGTTTGTTTGTTTGCATGCTGACTTTTGCAAAAATTCTTATCCTAAATAGGTGCCAAGGTATTTGTGGAAGTATTCGAAGACCCAGATAGAAAATTTGGAAGAAAACATTCCATGGTACATTAGTTTTTATTTATAGCTTAATCTTGAAAAGCTAAGATTAATTTATAGGAATTTAAATTAAATTTTTATAAAATAAGTGAGAAATCCATGGTATCAAAATTAATTGCATAAAATCAACCTAATAAGCATTAAAAAATATGTTATAAATGAAACATATTTATTAATTATTGTATAGTAATTAGCTTTTATTTGTTACATATGCTGAACTAAATTTTATAATCTTAACAAGATTTTAAATTATTCTTTCCTGTGAAGTAAAAAATTGTCCTATCTATTCACAAAAAATCAATAATTAAATTGAAGACAAAATTTTTATTTTTTTATCTACTGTTATAAAAACATTCATATTTTGAATTTGCAACTATCTTTATTCTTATTAATATATACTGAAAAAAGCACATTGAATAATCATGCTTTATATTTTATAAATTTAGAATTTCTTTAATAACATTTTTTTCAAATTTTTTTATTGTAAATAATTTTTAAACATTTTTTGTATTTGATTCTGATGAGAACTGCAAACCTTAAACTCAAACCTTTAATTTTTTTATCTTTTAAAAAAATATTTTTCCTAATTTACTTTTTTAAAACTAATATCTCTATTTTTTTATGTTGTGATTAAAGTCTTAAAAAATTTCTGAAAATCTAAATTTTTTTTTCATGTTTTTATTATAATTAAGTGCTGCAATCTCTCATCTATTAAGTTCTAATTGCTTGCACAAATTCATTGTTAAGTAGTTAATCATAAATAGCTATAATTAGTTTACTTTATACCATTTTTCAAAATAAACTGGCTTGTTTCTTTTTCTTTCATACTGTTTAAAATAAATTTTATTCATGTATTTATTTCTATAATTAGTTCTTAAATAATTATTTTTTAAAATTTCTAATCCTTTTAAACATGTGATATCCATTCATGTAATATTTAGTGCTAAGAAACTTTATTAAATGAAGACATAAATGTATTTAAATTTGTTTACTTTATTGATAATATCATAAATAGTTAAATCTTTATTTATATTAACATTTTTTATACTGCAATTGTGCTAAAATTGTTATTAAAGGTATTGAAAATAAATCCCTTTGTGTAGGTTTTATGGACACTCATTTTGTAGACACATTTATTATACATGCTAATTTTATTTACTCTTATATGCATAGATGGTTATCAAAATAATGAAAACATTTGTAAATAAAACTAATATTTTAGAATGCTCTTCATGAGTATTAAAATATAATCCCAACTACCAGTTTTTTAATGTAATAAGTATGTATTACAGTAATATGAGGTAAATATAGTGAAGTTGTATGTATTTGAGGTTTTTGTCAAAAGGGCAAAATGTCAAACCTCACAGACTTTCAAAAGGCCAAATCATTGAAGCATAACTAGCTACAGCAATTTGATCAAATGTGTTGTTGTTTCCAATCCCATCTGGGGTAGCGGAGCTACACCAGATCCATAAGTTCATATAGTGATCAAATGTACTGTTTCTAAATGTTTCTAGGAATATGAAACATAAAATCAAGACAACATACTTATAGTGTGTCAGTAAAAGTTTGGCAAAACAAAGTAATGGTTTGAAGAATCTGTGTGAAACAGGAGTACATGTCTAATTATCTAAAGGGTGTGGCAAATGTGTAGCAGCAAGACCTTGTGAATAAATGCTACAGAATGGTCAAAATTAAAATAATGTATTCTTGAAAACATTACGTAATTCCTATTATTGTCAGTATAATTTAAAGTGTATTTTATTGTAAATATTATATAATAGAACTCTGAATTCAGAATTTTGATAGTTTTTCAGACTTCTTGATGTTGCAGTGTTCATTTGCTGTTATTTTATTTAGAGAGTTCCTGAAGATCCTCTCATACTGGTCTTTTTGTAAAAGATTTTTAATTACATATAGTCCATGCTAATAAATGTAAAAAAAAAAAAAAAAAAAAAAAAATGTTCCTTTTCTCTTGGTATTTTTAAATGAAAATTTTTGATAATTGTCTAGTTTATATTGGTTCCCAAAATCTAAAAAAAAAGACAATTTAGGCAGGAAAATCTACTTTCTTAAAAAAGTGCCATTTTTTTAGGGTTACAGCCAGACTAAAAACTAACTACCCAAGCTGAGAAATTGATACTTAAACTGAAGTTAAAGAGCAACTCCTGCCTAGTGTATAAAAAGAGGAAACTAACTGAAAAGTCCTTTAAAAAGAATCAACTATAAATTAGTCATTAATAGGGTTTATGGAAATGCCAAATGCAATTAAGAATGATTAGTAAAAATTCTTGTAAAAGATTAAATAAGCTTAATGTAGATGACATGAATAAATGAGCTTACATAAATACAATAAATGAGCTTAATGTAGAGGGTGTACTTGAACAACATAAAAGAAAATTAAAAAGATGCCCAAAATAGAATAATTGGTGTAAAATTGAATGCAGTTTTTCTGGCTTGCATATTTTTTATTTTTATTGATTAATTTCTAAATTTGCTTCCAGTATACATTTCTTAACATAGCAATATTTATATTGCTTGTTTTATACATTTTCGAAAAAAATGTGAAATTCTATTAAAACATTAAGCCATAAGCAACACTAGTTGAGAAGCCAAAATAGATTTGATTAAGGCTGTGTATACATAGCTTAAACAAATTCATAATGACTTAGAAAAATTCTTTGATATAATCTACAATAGTAGAACAATATCCAAATCTAAAAGTATATTACTTCATTAAAAGCAATGCTATTTATTTTATGTTTAATAGTATGATTTACAAAATTGTCCAAAATTAACACACAATAAACTATTTCATGTAAAAGCAATTGCCTTGGTTTGGCTCATTTTAGTCAATAAAATTAATGAAATCCAAAGTTTTATGCGTGTTAAATTAGTCATTAGTATTTGTAGTATTCAACTCTCCGGAGAATCAATCAATATTACATGCCTAAGATATACCATATGATTCTTTATAAAGTTAGATCATTTCTATTATTTTAATAACCATCTGCATATTAAATTTATTTACATACATATTCATAATTTTTAAGTAATATGCATGTGTAAATTTAGTTCAAATTTCTTCAAAATGTTTTTGTAATTTTATTCTAAAAATATTTATAAATATTTCAGTTTAGAAAACTTTTGCTTATATGTAGTTTTGAAAATTGTTAATTTATTTCCATTAAGTTAAAATGCTATTTATATTATTAATTCAATAAATAAAATATTATAAATTTATAATGATTAAATTTGAATTCAATACTCCGAATGAAATAACTGCAGTAATTGTATTGAATTGAAACATTAAATGTCAGAAAGAAAACAAATTATAAAAATAGTATAAAATTAAATGGTTACAGATTTAAATTAATTTGATGAAAATATATTCTCCATTTTTGAATAATGCATTATAATTATGCCATGATGCTGAAATTTTCAAAAGTAAAAAATTGGCTTGATGAGCTTAAAACCATTATATGTTCACAAAAATACTTATTGTTAACCAATTCTTATTATTCCTTATTAACTGAAATCTGATGAGCATATAATGAACACAAACAGTTAATTAATCAAATGGAAAATTATAATCATTAATCTTCTACATTATTAATTCACTTGTTTTTATTTAAATCATACATTTATTTTGTACAAATTTGTGAAGACCTTATTCTGAAAGCATTGTGCATTGAAAAATTTTTTGTATATATTATAGTTTACTATTAAGATTATTATTAATTTCATACCAAACCAAACATCTTCAGCTATGTCTGAAAGTCACCAACAAACCAATCAGACATTCCGATTTTTGCGGATGATTAAATTGTTTTATATTGTGAATTAACTCTGCAAAGTAAAATTGCTTATTTTTGGAACGTAATAAAAGTATAATAGCAAAAAAAGAAACTTATAAATTATTAAGATTATTATTAATTTCATAAATATTTGAGTGGTTCATTTATTGACTCGATAAATGAATTGATTCTGGTACTATACTTTAAACAATTTTGCAAATGAAACCTTATTCCTGTGTCTAATGGTTGACAAAATAGCCAATGGACACTATCAGCAAAAGTCTGAAAGCATGAACTATTTAATTTTAATAATTTTTATAAAGGCAACTTCTAAACACCTAAGTATAAAAATGATTTTTGACTTCATAAACCCACGTTTAAATTATCACAATATTTCATATAGGTCCAAAGATGCCAAAGAAGTTGAATCCAGTGAACGATTTAAAGTTTCCACTGATGATTCAGAAGACACTGTTTCCCTTGTATTCAAAAATGTTACTCCAGATGATGCAGGCATGTATACATGTGTTGCAAGCTCAAGCAGTGGTAAGATTTCTGCAGTGCGAAACTCACTGTTCAAGGTATGACACAATTATCTTGGTTTTAATTTCTTGAAATATTTGAACTAATTTTAAAATAAACTGAAAGATTTAATATTCATGGTAAAATGTTCATATTTTAAGGATAGCATTACACCTGAATTATTATTTACTTTATGCATGATTATTTAAGAGTCACAAATGAGACATTAATGTTAATGAAATAAATTATAATTATGTTTACCGTGTAAAAAATTTGTTATCTAAACGTTGTTTTATAAAAGATTATTATTTATTTACATGAGTCATAAAAATTTTAAATGAAATAAAAAACACATTTTTATATACATATTATTTCTATTTTATAGAATTTTCTATACACTTTTAATAATAAAAGATATATTAGTTCATCTACAAAATTGACATTTATTTATTTCTTTATTATTAAAAAATGAATAGTAAATATTTAAATCTATGTATCTTTTACAACAAATTTGTTTTATGTATCTTTTGGGCTATTTAATTCATTAAAAATAATGTTTGCATGGTTTTTATGTAAAATTGCCTTTAATATAAGCTTTTATGCTCTAATATAAATTATTAAGCATTAATTTTAGTGCATGCTTTTTAAAACAGTCTGTTTTATTGTTGAACATTGCTACACTTAAAACTTTTGCCCATTATTTTGCAAAAGCACATTAATGTATAAAATTTTAAGCTATATTTAACATAATATAATGTAATTTATATCTAATGATTTAAATTAATGTCCAAAATATAATTTAATTATATTTTATTTTAGCTATATTAAGATTTATTTTTAAGTATATGAATATTGTCATTCTGTAGTTTTCTGAAGTATGTTCCAAGTACCTTAGTAATTTTTAAATATTGTATTTATTTCTTGAAGCAAAGAAATGAAAATTTGAATATAGGTACATTTATTAATTAGTTAATCCTGTAATTTATATTAATAACATTGATATTTCATATTTTTGATCTAGTTTCATTTGAATTTGCCAATTCAATTGAATTATTTTATAAGGAGAAAATAACATCTAAGGATATGAATTATAATTTATTTATTAATTTAAATTATTCAATCTTTGCAATTTATTTCAGAAGTATTATGAAATGAATAAATAATTTTTTAATTTGAGGAATGTATAAAAATTAGGGTTTATGTAGGTATATATTTCTTTGAGATTTATTCTCTTAATTTCTATGAGTGAATCAATGTATATCTTCAAGCGATTGTTTTTGTATTATTGTATTGTAATTTATTAAAAATATTAAATGAAATATAATTGTTTTAAATTGACATTTTATTTCTTGTAACTACAGGCGGTCTCTTAAGAGATCCTGAAGCTCCCAAACTGAGTACTTCAATTAAAAATGTTGAAGCAAAAGAAGGTACTTCAGCATTACTTGAAATGACAGCCATTGGTTTTCCCAAGCCTGTTATAGCATGGTAAATATAGTTATAATATTTTATTTTTAAATCTTAAAAATACAGCCTTTCATGTATTAATATCTATTTTATATTTTGGATATAAAAACTTAAATTGTGTTCATTGTGCTTAATTTACATCATATTTTTAAAAAGTAAATATAAATCTGTCCTTAAAAAAGAGAAGAATATTTGAGTTGTAGGTAAACATGTAACTAGTTCTATTATTTACTAATGAATTTTAAAACAACAATCTACTTAAGTTAATATTCTCATAATTTTATATTAATTTTTTTCTAAAAGTGCTTTAATTTAGCATTTAAAAATAATTTTATGAAAAGGATCATTTCTTACTGATATCTTATAGGGTTTACAATTTTGATAGCTCTGTTATTTCATTCAGTGTTTATATAACTAAATAATATAACAAAATTGTATTGTATTAAAATTAATCTTGTTTAACAATTTAATAATAGTTTTCTAGTTGAAGAAACTTTTGATACTTCATTTAAAAATGTTATTAAACCATGTAGTTTTTGTTTAATTAATATTCAAGATATATAATTTTTAAAATCATTCATATTTTAATTCTGTGAGAATTTTTTAAAAATAATTATTTTTGAATTATTTGAACTGGGAAAAGAAAGAAGTCTACAATTTAGTAATCAATAATTAAATGTTCACAATCATAAAATTTAAATGTGAATTTAAATAATTGTCTAATCTACCTTAAATGTTTGTCTTCAAGAGTCTCTTACTAAACTGATTGCTGGAAGGTTATTGTATGGCCTTTAGTTCAATGATTGTCAGTTCAGTTTGTAAAATAAATGAAAAAGTATCGTTAAGATTTATGATGAAAAAATTTAAATAAATAATTAATTATTTGAAAATTAATTATTTATTTTGAATCAACATGTAATGTAAACTTTTGAGAAAAAGTTCTTTGGTAGATTAAAATATTATATACTCTTTTTTTCCTCTTTTTTGCATTCAATTTTATTTAAATTAAAAAATACAGGTATAAATTTTAAATTTCTAATAGTTATTATAAATATTTACATTCTCTAGAAGTGGAATATAATTTTTTTTTCTTTTTAACGAATTGAAATTGTTGATAATAAGAATATGATAATCTGCTTTAGTTATACTGACAATTTATGCAAGTTTCTATGAAATTGGTTTTGTTTTTACAAAATTGTTTCAGTATTATACTAGAACATATAATTATTTTTTTTTTTATCATATTTAACATAATTGATGAAGCTATTGCCCCCTAAGCATTTTTGACAAATAAAGTAGGGCAAATTATTGTAAAATACTCTATTTCAGAGCTATGGTATAAATAATAAACATTTAAATGTGTTTCAGATGACAATCCTATTAATATTAAAAATGATTTAACTTTTAATATGCATCGATTAATAAAATTGTTAACAAATAATTTATTTATATTTCTCCATTTCATTTTTCCATTTACATAAATTTTGATTTCTTTTAAATAATTAAAATATTTATTAAAATAATTTTTAAATAAAAGTTATAAAATTAAAATAATAAGCTCTAGCTTTTTAATTAATTTATTCAAAGAGGAAAATTAATATTTATGTTTATATTATTCTCTTCAAAACTTGATTTTATGTGGTAAAATTTAATTTGTCTCTTTCCTTTTTTATTCTTTGCAGCTGTGTACTTTAAAAAACTTTATTCAATCAATGTCAGTAATCATTGCACTATTTTTATGAAATTTATGTTAGTTTTACCCAAATTACCAAAATCATACTAATGGTATTAAATTAGAGTGCTTCTATAGTAGAAGATTGGAGATGTGTTTTAATTTTTGGCATGCAGACATCATTCATTGAAATATAATAAGTAATGTTTTCATATTTTAGCTGAAGAAAAGGCTCCTTCTTTCTAAAAAGGACTTAAAGACATGTCTGTGAAAGAAAATGAAACTGTTAACTTCAATGCTAAATTTTCTGGAAAACCAAAACCAACAGCTAATGGTAAGTTTTTAATATTTATATTTCCTACCTTTTGACATCTGTTATAAAATTATTTTTAATTTATTTTGAACATAACAAAAATATATATTATTCTTAATTATGCACTGTCTGGTTGGTTTATTATGACCAAATAATAATAAGTAATTAATTGGCCTTTTTTATTTTTGCTTTGATACCATAACAATTTTGCTGAGTATAACCAATATACAATCTGGAATTCCAATAAAGAATCTTATGCCATTACTATATACTTGGTGAGTAATAAAAGGTCAGTTGTGTGAAATGTCATGGCTGAAATTAAACGCTGTCTTATTTCTTTTTGAACTTCATGGAAAACATGTTAAGTTGGACTCATATTTAGTCATATTAAAAAGTCTTAACTAATTGCAAGAAATCTTTCTTATGTACCTCAAACTATTTCTGCACATTATAAGTTTTGTGTTGTGGAAAATTCTCTTATTGAAAATATCAATCTTCATTGGAATATTCCTCCAAATTTGATTAGCAATTAGCTATAAGTATGTTATGCTCTGATATATAACTGGCAAAATAATAACCAAATACAAGTTATGTCTCTAAAACATTTCAGGAAATTTTTTTCAATATCAAAATTTTTCCTTGCCAACTTAAAGGGCTGTACTCATGCATGTGGGATCTGAACTTTTGGATTGCTTTTACTGTATTCTCAATTTCCTACTTTTATGATACTTCTTGAAATGTTTTATAAAATTACATGATTTGATATCATTTCTTGACTGCCCTGTTTTTTTCCCCTCTTGTTAACTACAGATAGCAACAGTGTTCCAATTATGTTTGCATATTCTTTATATATATGTAATATAATGTTTTGTAATATCAATATGTAATGTTTTAAGATTATTTGGTTTATTTCTTAAATTTGCAGTCAACTGATTCACAGTTGTCTTTTGAAAATCGTTCTAATCTTCCTGAATATCAAGTAATCATTGGTTCTTTCAAAAAATTATGTGTTCAAGTTATTATTTCTTCCTTGTAATCTTGTTTTTGAATTTTTAATGGTTATTATTTTTGTACTTTTCATCGTATTATTGATGTTCACTTCATTGCCCTGTATACTAATGATCATCCTGATATTAAATCATGTCATTTACATTAAACCCTCCAAAATAAATCTTGTGATAAACCTCCAAAATAAATCTTGTGATTTATTTTGGAGGTTTATATGGACATGGTAGGTTATGTAAGTGATTAGTTTAATAAAAGGAGTTTGGCTTTAAAATGTGTGTTATGTGCTTATAACTATTCAACCACTTAGTGTATATTTCATAGTATTTTTAATTAGTTCAATATCTAAAACATTTCTTTAAAACTAAGAAGTTGATTTATTGTTTATATTATAGATAATGAAATGTTTTTCCTATATGGTATCAAGTTCAGTATATTTTATTTGATATTATATTTTTAAGATATTGTACTGTATATAATAATAAATATTTTTGTATTTTTAAGTATATTCATTTAGTCATCATAATGCCAGATTTTAGTATTAGATAATACGAGACAAATCTAGATAATGCCAGACATTTATATATATATATATATAGTACTCTGGATTAAACTTAGTTTTAATAATGAATAAATCTCCTCAAAAGTTAGAATGAGTGTAAATTCATTATGCATAATGTAGTATTTTTAATGTTTGATCAATATTGAAATTCTGATGTATTCATCATTCAAAATTCTGAAATTTATTGGTAAAAATCTTTATATTAAAAAATTTATCAACTTCAACTTTGATCTTAAATAAAGCCACAAAGGAAGACGCTGCAAGATACTCTTGCAAAATCGCAAATTCTGCTGGAACAGAGAAGACAAGCAGAAAATTGGAAGTTGTTGGTAAATTTCACTTTCTGTGTTAAGTTAATGTATAACAACAAGATATGATATTACAAATTTAAATATAAAAATAAATATTATACATTTTAATTTTAATTATTATTGTAATATTACATATTTAATAATTTTTAATAAATGAATAAATTATATGGAAATTTTAATTTGCTGTCCTTATTTCTATATAGAATGAAAAATACTAAGAATTTTTTTTATTCTTTTAGAAATTGATAAATCACCTACATTCCTAAAAAAATTGAATAATCTTTCAACAGTAGAAGAAGAGACTGTAGAATTATCTGTTGAATATGAAGGAACTCCAAAGCTCACTACTGTTTGGTATAAAAATATTTTATTAAGTTTGTTTTATAAAATATTTACATGTGAAATAATTTTCAGAGCAATTTTTTATGGCTTTAATCCAATAATGAATTAAAAAAAATTTTTTTTTAATAATATATAATAAATTAAAAATTATTTTTTAATGAATTAAAAACTAATTTTTTTTTTACTTGATCAGAAAAACAGTTCTATGCATGTTAATTGCCAAAATATTTAAGTGAAGTTTTTGTTCTGTATTTCAAAGAGAAAAGAAACTGTTAATCAAAGTTGAATATCAATTAAATTTGTAGCTTTTAGCTTTTGTATTTTCTTGATATAATATTTTAAAGAATTAAGATGAAGTTTGAATGAGTAATTGATTAAATTGTTATATAAACTAAATAGACACACACATACTCACACACACTCATATATATATATATACTATAAAAGTTTTGCAATTCAACTTTATTTATTGAGTTCTTTCAAAGTAATTTTCATGAGATTGAATACACTTCTCCATGTGATAAAATCAGTTCTTAAATCATTTTTAAAAGTTTCACCCAGATGTGAAACATTTGTTATCCTAAGCTCTCAGGTTTTGTCACTATCAAATTGTTTTCCTTCTAGCTTCGATTTCACGTCTGAAGCAGTGAAAAGTCATAAGAAGAAAAATCTGTGTAATATGGAAGGAATTTTCAAGGAATTTCATTCCAGAACTGCTAAATACTCAATTCAGGCTTTGGCACAGTTAACTTGTGTTATGTCGTGGTAGCGAAACCAAGTGTTCATTCCTGATTTTTGTCACAGGCTTTTCATGGACTGTATGACTTTATGAAGACACTGTTTATTCTACCAATTGTGGCTGTCATTTGTTTGTTCAAGTGATATGCTCAACAATTCCACTCAATTTAAAAAATACAGCTATATTATTTTTTAATAGATGGAGATTTTCTAAGAGCTGTGTGTTTTTATCATCAAACAACCAAAGTTTGTTTTGAGCTTTGGCAGGCATATAATAACAGTACAACTAAATCGTATCTATTACAGTGCAGTTCACATATCTATATTGTCCCTTATCAAATAGTTTCACCATCTTTTGACACCAAGTCATCTGCTTTTAAATCAGATTATGCAACCAAGAGACAATGAAGTTTCTTTATGTGTAGTGACTCATAATGAAATTAATTGCTGGTATATGAGTGTATAAGGTCTTCTATCAGCTGATACATCACTTACCAGTCTTCTTAAAACATTTTTGTTACATATTTCCTTCTATTACTGATTTTTGCAGCTTTCTATCTCTCTCAGCATCCTCCAAAGTAAAATTTCCTATTTTGAATTTCTTGTACCACATGAATATATGTGTACGATGATATCAATTATTATTCATTGCCAGTGTCCTTTCTTTTATGCACTAATCTACTCTTATATCACATATAAAACTATACCTAAAAATTGTCCTATCGCACTATGCGACCACAATGCCATAATCTGCATTTTAAACTGTCTCTGAAAATGATCTACTGAGACATGTAGCTTGTATAGTAGCTAATGGCTACTATACAAGCTTGGACATGTTGAAACATACTATAACCTGCAGCCTCTTGAGATTTTTTTATTGAATCATATTACAAATTTTTTATAGTACCCTTTGTATATGACTTTATTTAAATGACGTATACATTTTATTAAAATGAACTATTTATGTAGTTAGAATTTAATTAGTAGCTATTAATTTTTAGAATGATTAATAAAATATTTATTTTCTCTTTGTGCATAAAAATATGTAGTTTCATTATTAAAGAAATTTGAATTATTGTTCTATTTTCATAAAATCAGTTTATGCAATTTTCAACAATGAGAAGCAAATGTTTCCAATTTTCCATGCTAAAAGAAATGCATTATGTGTAATATGAAATCTGACAATTATTTGTAATATGCCAAATAAATCATTCACACAGAAAAGTAGAAACACCTGTACAAAAAAGAATAAAAAAACATAAGTATCCATGGAACAAAACATTAGTAAACCAAAAAAAAATATTAATTAAGTTGTATTAGCAATGTTGGAAATTTCAGGTATTACTAATGCCTATGTATACCTTCCCAAATACTTGTATTTAAAAAAAAAAAAAAAAAAAAAAAAAAAAAAAAAAAAAAAAAACCAAGTGGTAAACATTTTTTTAATACAATGAATTTTTTTTAACAGTTCTTCTGAACTCACATTTTTTATCTCTTATATTTGTATACACATCATTTAATGTATAACACAAATTAAATTATATATTCATAATTATTTACAGCATGTTAGTCATGTATGAAATGTCAATGTTAGATACATCATTTGATCAGTAACACAAATTAAATTGTGTATTCATAATTATTTACAGCATAGTTATATATGAAATGTCAAAGTTAGATACATCATTTGATCAGTATTAAAAAACAAGAAAGAATTTTAACAAAGAACAAATATAGATTTTAATCTTTTGCTTTTATTATTTTGGGTAAGAGAAATTAAGTTAAATGATAAGTTCAATTGACCTTATTTTAATTTAAAAAATAAAATATTAATAAAAAATATTGAAATTGTCATTAGAATTAAAATTAGAGAAATTTTATTCTTATGTCAATATAGTGATTTTGAAGCTTAAAAAATAGGAAGATAAAATGTTGGCATTACATTTGAATAAAATATGTTTTGACTTGTTGCCAAAAGTATAATTACAACTACTTATTAACTGCTTTAATGATAATTTGAGTTTTAGCATTGTATTAATTTCAAATTAAGTACTTTTTATTTCTATGTGAAGCTTCATATAGGTAGAAATGTGCGAAAATATTACATAAATATATTTTACGAAAATATTACATAAATATAGTCATGCTTTTTAATTTCATAACAATAAAAAGGATAGATAATTTTTCTTAAAGAAATTGTACACCAGTAAGCACATTGTTTTTATTGTATTACTTTGCATAGAAATATTGTTTAAATAATGCTGATGTTTGATAAAGATTTAAAATAGTAAATTTTAATGAACTCTAATGGCCAATGGAAATGAATTTTTCTTTTAAACTGAATTATATGCATTTTTATGCATTCTATTTGCAGATTTTTGCTTCATAAATTTAGTATTTAAAATCAATATTTAGATAACGTTATATATAATTCTTTTACTGATATGAATAGTATTAAATAATTTTGAAGGAACAATTATTTTTTTATTCTTAGCTATACCACATATTTTTTCGATTATATTTTTATCTCTTCAATGAACAGTTTAATAGTTCATAAATTATAAGTGTTTAAAATTCTTTCTCCCTAGACTATTTTGGGTGTTTTATGGGATACTTTAAGCAATTACTTGAAAATGTTTTTCAATAAATATGCACATGTATTAAATTAAGATTAAACTGATTTTTTACATATAACTATCAATGCATTTTAATTTATTTTACTGTTATTTTCTCTTTAATTTTCAGAGTTTTTCTAATTTAAAATTAAATTGTAATACCCCTTATATTTAATACAAAGTAATGTAATACATGATATATTAGTCTATAAACATAATAGAAATTAAAAAATTGTAAATAATTTAGCAGTTTTTTTACTGTAGAAAATTTGACTTAAAAAATTATTTTATTAAATATTGTTAGCAGTATTATGAAGAAATAAATTCAATTAGGTTGCAGAGCCATCTTAATTAAATTTAAAATCTTTATTAATATTAATTTAAATTTTTCTAAATTGTAAGCATTTTTATTATGAATCAAATATTTATTTTAAATAAAAAGTTTATTTTATGTATTCTTTGATTTCATCTATATTCTTTCTACTTTCTGATATATATTTATTTATTATATTTACTGATTTTTGCACTTTTAAACTATAAATATTTATTGTAGTCTGTTCAAAATATATTTTATCATAAAAACTAAATATATTCTGAATAATATTTAATTTTATAATAATTCAGGAAGAAGGATGGTAAAGAGATCAAAATTGACAATGATCATTATGAATTAAGTATAGATGACAAATCAGAAACTTTGACTATTAATAAAGTTACAACTGAGGATGCTGGGATATATACTTGTACAATTACTAATTCTGCTGGATCAGAAACAACTTCATCTGAAGTTAAAATTAAAGGTTAAATACTTTGTTTTTTTTGTTTGAAGTAGTGCTAATATGATTGTATAAAAATATAAATTCAAACATTACAATGAAATACATTAATTCTTACACAGGTTGAAATTTTTTTTTAATTTTTTGTAAAATGTAAATTTACATACAAAAGATTGTTTGTGATTTATTTGTTTCAAAATCGATTTTTATATGCTTCTGTTAAAGTGTAAAACCCATTATTTCATAAAAAAAATTAAGTATTTCATGAAATAACTAGAAAATTAAATTAAAGTATATACAATTATTGTATTCTATGGTTTAATTAGATATTCTATGGAATGAAGTTTACTTGTTCATTAAAGTATGAAATATGATTCTCGGACATTCTTTGAACTGGTTATAGCTGTTTTTAGTCAATTTTGAATCACTTATAGCTGTTTTACAGTAATATGTGTGTATGCTTCATTCTGTTGCTTTTAGGCATAGATTTTAGTAGTCTATTTATATTAGCATTTGACATTTAGGATTGTTTACAATTTTTTTCAACCTATTTTTAACCAATGACTCATGCATGAATGAAGAGCAAAATAAAAGAGATTTAAATTTGTATTAAAAAACATGAGACAAAAGAAAACAGTGTTTTTTTTGTGAAAATTTTTTAACTTTGATAGAAGAAGTAAAATAGCTAACACAGAAGAAGTAGCTTGTTGGTTACCCAGCATAATAATATCTTTGAAGTTCAAGATATAGAAAATTTTATTGTACCAGTAACAGGTGCGAAACCGGATATAATATTTTATTGCTCTAGTGATTTGCTCTGATATTTTATATGAAACACATTTTTCATTGGATATGGTGGTAGAGACTGCTGTGTGTTAAAAGAAACTTGTCAGTTTAAAAACGTTTCCCATAATAACATAAACTTGTTATTTTGTGAATTTTATCGGCAAAAACGACAGGGGTGGAAAAAAAAGCATTGTGATTAAGGCCATGGTGTGTTTCCACATCTGAATTCAAGGTATCAAGTAGATCTCATTGATTTTCACTCTCAACCTGATAGAATTTATTTTATTTTTGTCATTTGATAAAGATTGTGATTTTAATATTTCTTCTGACAAAAAGAGCGGACATGATCGCAATGAATTTGCTCAAAATATTTTTATTTAATATTCCATGTGTCATGCAATCTGACAACAGACGTTCTGCAATAAACTTATGGACCCCTTTAAAATAACATGGCTGGAAAAGATTGTACATGTCAAACTTACACATAGTCAGAGTCCAGGTAGTATCAAGGGGGCCAAACTAGATGAAAAAAACATGTTAACAACTTGGATGAAAGACAACCAATCTACTTCATGAAATTATAGCCTTAAATTCAGCTCATGAAAAAAAAGGGGTTGTGTTTAGCTCACAAGTTTATGTGGCTCCTAGTATTGGACTATCCACAATTCTTTTTCCAAGAGAAGAGTTTGGTTCAGTGGAGGATGTGAACAGTTTGAAAATGCTTTAACTGTTCAGATTATATGTCTTGAATATGAAGATGCTATTTATGCTAAAGAAGCACCTTTGAAAGAAAATGTAAAAGTGCCTTTTGAGCATTATAAAGATACACTCCCGAATAGAGCTAAAATTATGGGTTGTATATTAAAAAATTTGAAAAACAGCTTATTTTGCTTTAATTATCAACAGCTGACCCATATTATGTTCCGAAGTCTGTTAAAAACAATATAAAATATAATAGAAGTTCTGTGCTTGTGTCTATATAAAATAAATATTGAGAAAAAAGACAAGAAGCTAAAGAATGTGTGAGAATTCAACTTATGAAAATGAAATTGTCTGGCAAAAGTTTTTCTGGGATGGCTGTAGGAACTACAGATCGTATTCCAGTTTCCGAAGTAGTAGTTAGTAGAAAAAAAAAGGAAATGATTGATTGGACCAAGAAATGGCTAAATAAAACAATTGTTCTCTAGATTTCTGTTCAGTACATATGAGCAAGAATTTATCTCTATTGAAGTTCCTAATATTGATACAGCGCTTCAATCTGTTATTAAAGCTCTACGTTGTGGAACTGGACAAGGATTTCAAAAGTGCTTGTGTAAAAAATGTGTAATGTGTGCTTGTTTAAAAAATAATATGTATTGCAATTTAAAGTGTCATTATATCTTGTTCTAATAAATAATGAAAACTAAAATAAAACTGTAATAAAAACTTTTATAAAATTGAAACTAATATTCACTTTCATTTTTATTTGAAATGCTTACAGTGTCTTAATGAAGCAACAGTTTTTCTTCCTAACTTGTATTTTTGATAATATTTAATCATAACTATTTGTGCTGCATTTTTTTTCCTTACTGTTTAATTAATGTTATCAATATAAGCAATAATGAATTATATCATCTGATTTTCCTAATTATTTAACTAGTAATCTGTAATAAAGGTAACATGCTTTTTTTTTAAGATTTTTTGCTATTAAATTATAAAGAAACTTTCAAATTGTTTATTTTTAAACATTCAATTATTAATTAATTTTTCTTAGAATAATCAGACAAAGTATAAAATTTTACACTTATTGTATACTTTAACTGACTTGTCTCATGAAACTTTTTTTTATTCCCTGAAATAACTGAATCATACACTTTAATTGTAGCATATACTAATAACTGAATGTATGTATATAGAATGCATTTTAATTTTCCCCATATATTTATTTAACCATAAATTAATAAATATAAGAAAGCGTTTTTGTGCATAAAATTCTTTTGGGAACCTAGTGTTTCTTTTTAATCTGTATACCAGTGATACACACGTACATATAAAGACATAATTTATTCTTTTTATATGAAATGTCTTATTTAGATTAAAATGAAAAAAATTTCCTTTTAATCTAAGTGCAAAAGAGATAATAATATTTATACATATTCATAAAGTACTGAATTTTATTGCAAAATATATTTAACTTTGTCTGAATATATTTTATGAAAAAGGAAATTTTAATTATTATAACATGCATTAATATTAAAATGACATCTGATAGTTCAAAACTTTAAAACGTTCTTATGAAAAATACAAACATTAATATCTAAATAATCATAAACTTTTTGAAAAACATTTCGTTGTTAATGATAAAATTCAATTCATCAGCATTATTATTTGAATTAATTGTTTTCATTGTAGAAGAGAAAAGTGCTCCAAAATTTTTGAAAGGTTTGAAAGATCAAAATGTTAAAGAAGAACAGAAAGTCAAATTCAATGTTAAAATATCTGGTAAACCAAAACCCTCTGCTAAATGGTAAGAAAATGCAGAAAAGTGTTTTATGTATTTATAATTATAATAATTGCATATTAATTTCAGCAAATAATATTTACCTTTATTATATAGGAATTGTATGAGATACGAAAACTCTATGTTGATTGCCAATTATTAAATGAAATCATTCTTTATTTCTTGTTTGATGTGCAGTAAATTCTAATAAAAGAGAAGCAGAAAAACTTAATTAATAAATGATAAATCAACATTATAAGAAAATATTTCAATAAGCATGCAATGATAAATCTTGTATTTTTGAAAAACAAAATTCCAAAAATGATATTCTGTATAAATATAAAAATTATCCCGAAATTTAATAGAATTTACACAAGGTATTCATCATAAAAAAAGAATTTTAAGATTAATCTACATATCCTAAAATCGGACTGAATAAAAAACAATGAAGTGTAAATAAGTTAGTGAAGGTTCATTGGATATGTGCTATACATTTACATATCATTTTAATTGTAAAAAATGTAGCTGATAATTAATATTTCTCCGCCAGTCAAGCACAAATGTTACCTTTATAATTGATTTTTTTTTAAGACATAGATATATTTAAATAAATAGTATTATCTTCCTGTCTATCTATCTAATTAAATTTTTTTTTAACTAAATAGTTTTGTATTTGTTTCATTTCTTGCTGCATTAATAACTTATTTCAAAGCAAATCATGTCAGAAAAATTTTCATAGTATTTAGTTTATGAAACTGAAACTTATCTTTTGTATTTAAGTAATTTGTCATTCAATAATTTTATACAATGGCTTTTATAAGTCATTCTTGGCTACTAACTTTTCAGGAAAGTTTGACTCAAATCATTTACATAGTCTCGTTCAAGAGTAATATATTCAGTCTGAGCTTTTTTTTTCTTTTTTTTTTTTGCCATTTTGGTAAATTTATTTGATTGGTTACAAAATTGGCTTCAATTTTAAGAATCACTTCTTTTGACATTCTTTTCACGTCTGATATGTTCTTGTGTGGTATAAATTCGTAAATTATAAAATAATGGTTG
>JAPDSC010107929.1:0-12517 GCA_026290005.1 Latrodectus geometricus
CTCCTTTGCAAATGAAAGCCTCTTCCTGTAAGATTGTAGGAGGCTTCATTGACATTTATTATTATTGTGATGCCTGACTTTTAGGAGCACCACACGGTGTGTCATCTTGGACCCGAACTCATGGTTTAGAGCAGCACCAGCCACGGCAGAAGTATAATTTCTTATGGAGGACATTGCAATCAATACCTATTTAACGTTCCCCAGCCGCTATGAGAGAACACGATGGATCTTCTGGGCCATCGGGATTCGAACTCACTTCAAAATTAAGAAAACGAAATTCCTAACCAACCAAAACCCCTCTGCCAACATGAGAAGGAGCATCCTGAACCTACAAATCCGAGATTAAGAGTTACCTGTACTACTGACTGATTTGCCTCTGGGGGTTTACTTTCTTCAAGTAAACATGGGTGTCACAATCCCGATGTACCTCAGTGATCTGTCCTCTTCTTTCTTTTCTTCTGCTTTTTCTTCTTTTCTCCCTCATTATGGTTGCCTCTGATGAGGTTGAGGGCTTCCGTTGAGCAGCTGTCGCCGCTCTTTTGCTATTAGCTACTCTTGGGGACCAGATCACCCATGTGTTTGCCGTGAGTAGAGACCCATGTCCCGGGAAAGGAGGGTCCTGGAAATTGAGGTTCCAGAGACCAACACGTTACTTTGGCCTCTGCTTCAGATAAACGGGAGGTGTGTTGTGGTCCTCAACACATCAATCGGCTTTATGGATCAAGCGATCAGTACATTTGCTAAATGACTCGTTAAGAGTGGAGACTCTCACAGGGATGTACTGTGGTCGTAAAGGACCTGGCTAGAACTGGTGTAGCTGGTCTACTTTCCCTTGTTGGACTCGGTAGTGGGTGGTGCGGTCAGGTCCCAAAAATTTATTGTTATACATTGATACTGAAAATGTTTATCCCATGGGAGTAAATTTTGAACCAAATTTCAGTCAGATTTTATATTATTAAAAGAAAAGAGAAGATTTTTTCACATGTTTCTCCTTTTCTTATATGAAAGGGAATATCAGGTCTAGTTCGAGAAGTGAAAAATATCTAGAAATTGTGCTCTGGTGATTTACTGGTGGAGGTTGCATCAGATACCCAAACAGCTATTATTTAAAATATGCAATATTTTGCTAATTTGGAAGTGACTGTTGTGCCTCATGGTAATCTTAATTTCTCACGTGGCGTTATCTCAGCTAATGATTTGTTAAATACGCCGACGGCGGAGATCCTGAAAAATCTGCAACATCATAAGGTATGTAGCGTTAAACGCATTCAAGTCAGAAGGGATGGGATGTTAATTGAGACTAAACATCTCAATCTCACTTTTGCGACCCCAGACCTACCACAATATATTAAAGCAGCATATATGAATCGACTCGTCAGGCCCTACATTCCAAACCCAATGAGATGTTTTTATTTCTAACGTTTCGGGCTCTCAAAGAGCGATTGCAGGGGCAAAATCCCCTGCGATCGATACGCGGTGATTGACAACGATAGTTTGAATTGCAAAGTGAAGGAGAAGTGTGTGGTGACCATGGTGCCCCCTCATCCTACTCTCAAAGTTGTCCACACTGAATATTAGAAAAATAGATAGCCACGATTAAGATTAACCAAAAGATCTCTTATCCTGAGACCAGAAGAATAGTCACATCACGAACCCCAAGCTGAATTTAATTATATAAAAGCCGCCAGGAAAATTTGTAAATCCAGTAGCACCCAAACAGATCCTGAGATTACCTCTTCAACATTGTCCCAAACCTTATTCCAAAAATAAAAATCTCCATTTTGAACACTATTTAAAAAAAAAAGCTCCCTTAGCGAAATCAAAAGCCGTGAAGGATCAAACAAAAATATTCTAAGGAGGGTATTTGTAAGTCTTACTTATCCACCCGTAAAGCTTTATCCCTGGAAGCTGACGCGGTTTCTCTTACCCTCTCAGGCGATGAAATATCATTAGAGGAAATGTCAGATGACATGCCTTCCAGCTCCGGGAAAGGTGTGCTTTTAAACTTAAATAACTTCCTTTGTTACTTGGAACAGCCATGGTTTGCGTTCCCATCTTGATGACATCAAGTCTTTAATGTCAGCCTATAATCCCGCATGTGTAGCACTTCAGGAAACATTCCTGAAGTCTACAAATAACATTACTCGGTGTGGGCTTAAATGCTTTCGCAAAGACTCTGGTGACGATGGTGCAGTTTCTGGAGGTGTTTGTACATTAACATACACACAATAATGTTTCCAGTACTGTCCATCCATTAAATACTATTCTACAGGCTGTGAGAATTCACACAATTTGTTTGCTTACAGCCTGTAGCTTATATTTCCCACCACGTGATGTCATCCGCAAAGAAGAATTTGATGATTTAGTTGATCAGCTGCCCACTCCATTTTTGTTACTAGGTGACTTTAATGGACAAAATTCTCTGTGGGGAAGTTATAATACTAATACTCGTGGTAGTCAGATAGAACAATTTATTTCTGATATCAGCCTCTGTCTGATCAATACTGACGAGAAGACATACTTCCATACACCCACAAGAACATTTCATTCTCTTGATCTTACCATTTGTTCTCCTTCACCACTGGCATTGTTAAATTTAACAGTAGGAAATGATCTGCACAATAGTGATCATTATCCTCTTGTTATCTAGCAGATTGGTGGCAGTAATATGCGACAACGCGTATCTACTTACGTGTACTGTGGGGCAGATTGGGCGTTATTTACACTATTGACAGTCGTAGATGATAAAATGGTTTTGATTGAGGATTTTGATAATGCCGTTCACAAAGCCACTGAAAAAATTATAAGTGAAGCTGATGCAGCAATACCAAAAAGTTCTTCTACACTAAAAAGGCGTTGCAAACCGTGGGGAACAACGAATGCCAAGAAAGTTATAAAAGAAAGAAAGTTGTAGGGGTTATTCCGGAGGTACCCCACAACGGAGAATCTAATTTCATTTAAGAGAGCCAAAGCATTAGCTCGCTGAACTCGTCATCAGATTCAGAAGGATTCCTGGTCTCGCTATGTTTCTTCAATAATATTTTCCACATCCAGTAAGCAGTTATAGAAGAAAGTGAAAACAGCCAATGGTATTCATAAGGAATTTTCTATTCCTGTTTTATATAAAAACCAGAGCTGCTATGCACTCTTCTCCTTAGGACATCGCTAACGTCCTTGATGAAACTTTGACTAGTGTCTCTAGAGCCGAATCTTATAACCCTTCGTTCCTGAGGATCAAGAGTCGAGGTGAGTGAACACCAATTCGTTTCAACCATTGACAAGCTTTTCCTCATAACTGCGAATTTCGGATTTTGAAACCGAAGAAAGCATTGAAGCAGGTCAATAACACTGGTCTAGGGCCTAATGGAATGAGCTATATTACATGCTTCAACATTTAAATCCAGTCTTCCGATTTAACCTATTGCTTTTGTTCAATAGGATTTGGACTGAAAATAAATTTCCATAATTTTGAAATGAGGCATTGTAATTGCAATTCTAAAGCCTGGTAAGGATCCTTCAAAGCCTTCACATTATTGACCAGTAGCTCTGACGTGTTGCTTATGTTAGACTCTCGAACGTATGGTTAATGAACGACTCGTATGTCTTGAAAAATAATAACTGTTTTCTTATAAATCAGAGTGGCTTCTGTAAAGGAAGATCCACTCTTGATAATATCACATATTTGGAAAACCGGATTTGCAACTCTTTCGTGCTAAAAAAATCATTTGGTTTCCGTTTATATATATATATATATATATATATATATATATATATATATATATATATTGTAATGTTTGTTGTTTATTCATGACAGATAATCAAGAGATTAAACATAACTTTATTAGTTACAAAAACAATATTAAGTTAATTCCATCAGATCATCCTTCTTTCTGTAGCACATTCAAATAACTTCTTAAAACTAGTGTTGCCAGATACAGCTTAATTAATTATAAAATGAAAATAAATTTTTATATATTAAGTACATCACATCCCCCCTTTTAGCTTTTAAATCTATAATAATCCTTCATGTTTGATGGAAATTTTACAACACGTCCAGATCTGGTCTGATAATGGGTATTATCTTGACAATTCAATACACTTGGTGACTTCTTAACAAGACAATGATTTTTTGAGTTACAAGCTAAATTCTCATCATTAATATCACTATCACTCAATGGAAAATCTAAGTTAGCGTAAATAGATTCAAAATCTCTTTTAACTTTTGATAACTTTAAATATTTTCTATTTCTCGTAAGGACGCGATTATTTGAAGCTTGCACATTATAAGACCTTGGGTTTTTATTAACAGAAAGCACAGTTCCTGGCTCCCAAGTTTTATTCTTAAAATTCCATATGCACACATTATCCCCTACTTTTAAAGGCTTTAATATTTTAGTGTTTCTATCAAAATAAGACTTTTGTTTTTCTTAACGTTGCTTTAATAATTTTGGTACTTCTCCAAATATCTCCACATTTAGCAATTTATTACTAATGGGTAATTTTGTCCTTAATCTCCGGCTAAACATCAGTTGTGCAGGAGACAAACCTAACCCAGAAATGGGAGTATTTCTATACTCTAATAGTCCTACAAAAGGACGTTTGTTATCCTCATAAGCTTTCTTAAAAATTGCTTTTATAATTCCAACAGCTTTCTCAACCATTTCATTGGATTGTGAATGATGTGGACTAATAAATTGACATTCTATATCCCATTCTTTTAGAAATTTCTTAAACTCAAAACTGTTAAAGGGATTGTTATCACATACAATTATTTCAGGTACACCAAATCTAGCAAAGGTTTGTTCTAAGGATTTTATTATGCTTTCCACTGTTTTAGTAGTTACCTTGTCTACTTCAATCCATTTTGAGTAATAATCAATCACCACCAAATAATTATTATTTCTGTAAAACATTAGGTCAATGCCAATTTTTTGATATGGTCTGCTCGGTACATCATGAGGCATTAATGGTTCTTTAGACTGAGCCTTCCTAAATTTTTCTCAAATAGCACATTGCTCCACTATATTTTCGATATCTTTACTAAGGCCATGCCAATAAAATATTTCTCTTGCCCTATTTTTACATTTTTCTATACCAAGGTGAGATTCATGTATTAAATTTAGCATTTCTTTGCGCAATGATACAGGAACTACTAATTTATTGTTTAAAAATAGTAAATCATCAATTATAAACAAATCACTTTGCAATTTATAATTATTTCTAAGGCCTTCAGGAATTTTCTTTTTATTTGGCCATCCTTCCTTACAGTAAGTTAAAATAATTTTAAGTTCTTCACCAGTTTCTAATGCATTTTTAAACTGTTTGATTCTGCGTTCACTCATGGGTAAATGTTTTACAATAGAATGAACCATATTTAACATTTCTGGGTCATCTCTTACCTTATCTTTAATGTATGCCCTAGATAATGTATCTGCTAAATACATCTGACTACCGGGTAAATATGAAACACTGTAATCATATTTTAGCAATTTTAAGAGCATTTTCTGCAAACGAGTTGAAATTTTATTGATTGGTTTTTTAACAATTGCCAATAATGGCTTATGATCTGTTTGAATGAGAACCCTATGACCGTATAATAAATTATGGTATTTTTCAAAAGCAAAATTAATGGCTAAAAATTCCTTCTCAATCTGAGCATACCTCTTTTCATTGTCAGTGAGACTTCTAGAAGCAAATGATATTGGGTGATTATCCTGCATTAAGCAAACACCTATTCCATCTTTTGAACTGTCACATTGTAAAACTGTTTCTTTTTTACTATTAAATACTTTTAAAACAGGTGTTGAGCTTAAAAGTACTTTAATATCGTTAAATGCTTTATCATGTTCATATGACCATTGAAAATCAACACCATTTTTTAATAATTCTCTCAAAGGGGCTGTTATTATTGCTACATTTGGTAAAAATTTTGAGAGAAAATTAACCATACCTAGAAGTCTTCTAATATCCTTTTTATTTCTAGGCTGAGTTAATTCCTTAATAGCACTTACATGATTTGAGTCAGCTTTTATACCTTTTCTAGAAATTATTAATCCCATATATTTAACCTCATTTACTTTAAACTGAAATTTATCTGGATTAAATTTTACATTATTTAATTTTGCTCTGTTCATTACCTCAATTAATTTTTCATCATGCTCTTCTTCACTAGTCCCAGAAATAATTATATCATCAAAATATATTTCAATTCCTTTTATATCCCCAAAAACCTTTTGATTACGCTTTTGAAAAACTTCAGGTGCGGAAACAATTCCAAATGGTAGACGACTGAACTTATATCTTCCAAAAGGAGAATTAAAAGTACATAAATCAGAACTACTTTCATCTAATGGAATTTGCCAAAATCCTTCTTTTAAGTCTGTGGTGAAACACTTCTGCTTGGAAGTTGGCAACAGCAGCTAGAAAAACTTTCTATCTGGAGATTGGCAACACCAATCTCCTCGGAATCATACCGCACGAGGAACAACAGAGCAGTTCACGTTTTTCCCGACGATGTGAAAGAACGAGCTCAGAAACCAGTTCTCTCTAAAAAGATTTTGTACTCGCGACGTTTTTTGGCGGGAGAGGTAAAAAGCCAAATCCCAATTAAGGAGACAGTTAACCCTGCTGGTGTGAACTTTTCAGGGCGTGATTTAGGACCGGGTGATTTAGCTGCATCACCCAGCTGCACAAATCTGGACAACATGGTTAGGCCTAACATTGACGACAAAGGAAACGAATTAGATGAAATTATGGACACGGAAAACAACAAATCCTCGTATGATCCAAACGAGATCCCTCCTCAAGGAATTTCCTCTGCTGGTGCGAGTGCTTCCAGTAAAATGGGCCACACAAGATCATTCATCGACAATTTTAGAAATAAAATTGAAGAAATTGGCATATTGATGAACGACATGAAAAATACCACAGAATTTGATGATGAGCAACGAAATGAAATAGTAAACATCTTCATGACCTTCTCCCAACAATTTCGAATCCAAAAACCAGCTAAAGAACCTAGTAAAATCAATAAAATAACTAAAGAAAATAAAAATTCGAATTCTTCAAGTACCTTTTCTAGCTCAAAAAGACCGATAGTAGACTTCACCTCAAAAAGAGGAAATTATTTTGAAATTCTTCAAAATGAAGTTTATTTAGACAAAATTGAAGAAAATGGGCAAAAAACAAAAGGAAAGCGCCTTATATCAAGTGTTAATTTCGAAAATCATGACAAGAACAAGAAATCGTTACCAAATAAAGTCAAGATCATCGAAAATAATGGAAAATCAAAATCTCAGCAAAATGACGTCACAAGCCACGTTCTATCAAAAGACACTCCTACCAAATCTAATGCTAAACAAAATATGGATGTAAACCCGAATATTAGTGAAAATTCTAACTTTAAACTGTCCAAAAATCACCCGGAATCAAATAAAAGTGGCGACAAACTCAATATTACTCCAATAATAAATGAAATATGTGAAAAATATCAAAACTTTGCAATCCAAAATTCGGAACAAGAGGAACATGAAGATCAAACACAAGATATGGAAGAAGATAATAATGAAACCTTTCAATTGGCCAAGCTTAAAAATCCGAAAATTCCACCCATTATTATCAAAGATCCCAAAATTAAATGGAAGCAAATTAAACAATTACTGGACGATTTAAAAATTATAGGATATTCAGGAAAAATGGCTGGAGATTCAATAAATTTAAAAGTACCAGATTCAAATGCCCATCGTACAATAACAGCAAAATTTGATGAACTTAAAATAAATTTCCATACATACATTCTCCCAACTGACAAAAACATTAAAATAGTTATTAGAAGTCTACCAGAAGAAACTGAAATTTCCGAAATTATGGAAGACCTACAAAATGATGGCTTCACAGTACTTAACATTACTCAATTCACAAGAAAATCCGAAGGAACCATAATTAAAATGCCATTATTTCTTGTAACTCTCCCACCTACAAAGCACTCCAAAACCATTTATGATAAAAACTATGTTATCAACATGAAGGTAAAAATCGAATCCTCCAGAGGAAAACGAGGAGTAACACAATGTTACAGATGTCAATCCTTCAACCACGTTCAATCTTCATGCCGACACTCCCCCAAATGTCTAAAGTGTGCTGGTGAGCACCTCAGTTACCAATGTACCAAATTGAAAGAAATCCCAGCTACTTGTGCAAATTGCGGAGGAGACCATCCTTCAAATCACAGAGGCTGTCCTAAATATCCAAAAACAGAAACAAAATTAATCTCAACAAATAATAACACAAATAACAAACTATACCAAAATAGAACCTTCATCAGCAAAAGTTACGCAGAAGCAGCAAAACAAGAAAAAATTAATGAAGAAAACAAGACAACCTTAAACGAGGCACAACAAATAATGACAGAACTAAAAAGCCTAGTTAACTACATAAAGCAATCTGGAATTATAGAAATTACCAAAACAATAATTACTAACACCTCTAGCCAACTTCAACAATCAAATAATGTTTAAAACAAATAACAGTTTTACACCATTCATCGTTGCACTCTGGAATGCAAATGGCCTTGCACAAAAATCAACCGAACTAAAAGACTTCATTACAGAAAATAATATTGACATCTGCCTCATAACAGAAACTCATTTCAATGGACAAAACACCCTTAAAATTGCAAACTACTCAACTTTCCTCTGCAATAGAGAATCCCATAAAGGAGGAGGTGTCGCAATTATTGCCAAAAGATCTATAGCTCCAACAGAATACAGCAAAACAAATAATCAAGGATTTGAAGAAATCTCAATAGTCATCCAAACTCAAAATTACCCTCTAATTAAATTCACAGCTCTGTATAACGCACCTCAACACAAACTAACGCTTAAACAAATCAAAGACCTTTTTCCTGACAATCTTCCAGTCGTCATAGGAGGAGATTTTAATAGCAAAAATATTAGCTGGGGATGTAGAAACAACAATAATAATGGAAAAGATCTCATTCAAATAATTAATCAGCTTAACATTAAAGTTACTGCACCAATTCACCCTACTTACTACCCACCAAATAATCTTCATAGGCCCGACATTCTAGATTTTTTCATCTCAAGCACTAGCATCCCAATATCAGCAGACGTTCTCAACGATCTTTCCTCAGACCATGTACCAGTAATAGCAACAATAGGAAATACCCCCTTGCAAACCATGAAGAAAATCTCAAAAATAGACTGGAATCTCTACCATAACATCCTCATCAGAAACAGTGAAAACTACCCGCCACCAACAGACTGCAATGAAATAGAAAACTCCATCAACAAACTTAACGAAGACCTTCAAAATGCCATTAACAGAGCAACAACTCACGAAAATCCAATACCTAATCACCATATTCTACCAAAAGAAATTAAAATTATCATCAAACAAAGAAACTGGACTCGCAAAAAAATGGCAAAAAACTCAGGATCCTAACTTTAAAATAGAAATGAATAAACTAAACAGACAAATTCGTGAACTATGCAAAAGCTATCAGAAAAAATCGTGGAATAATAAAATAGAAAACATCTGCACCGACAATAACTCCACCTGGCAACTAACCAAAACTCTCAAAAGAGATATACAAATAAACAGACCACTTCATGGCAAGCAAGGTCTTGTTTTCAATTCCAAGGACAAAGTCGAAGTTTTTGCTGATTCCCTTGAAGACCAATTCTCACCTAATAATGAAGATCCTGATGAAGACTCCGACAAACTTATTAGAAAAACTGTAACAAAATTCCTCAGAAACAATGCACCTGCCGAATCTATTGCCCTAACCACCACTGAAGAAATAGTTAAAATCATTAAAAACCTCAAAAATCGCAAAGCTCCCTGCCAAGACAATATTAGTTACAAAATGATCAAAAATATCCCTCAAAATTACCTCGAAATTATTAGAAACATCTTCAACAGCTGCCTTCAAAATCAATACTTTCCAACTCAATGGAAAAAAGCCATCATTATTCTCTTCCCTAAACCACTCAAAGATCCAGTTATGCCACAAAATTACAGGCCTATAAGCCTTCTCAGCACAATAAGCAAAATTTTTGAAAAATTTTACTAAACAGACTTCAACACTCACTCCACCAACTTCCTGATGAACAATATGGATTCAGAAAAAACCTAGACACCACTAAGCAACTTATCCGCATCATTGACTATATGGGCAGATCAATCCGCAACAAGCAATCCATCGCATTCCTCATGCTTGATGTCGCAAAGGCATTTGACAGTGTCTGGCACACTGGTCTACTCTTCAAACTAATAGATACCAAAATTCCTACTAATCTAATCAGAATCCTACAAAGTTACCTATCAAACAGAAAGTTTCAAGTCAAAATTAACAACCACACCTCTACAACTAGAAATATCAATTCTGGAGTCCCACAAGGGAGCATCCTCGGGCCAATCCTCTATCTACTATTCACTTACGACTTTCCCATAGATAAACTTGATTACAATAGCCTAACTGCCTTATATGCCGATGATACTGGAATAATAACAAAATCCAAAAATGTCAATCTTGCCATTGACAGACTGCAAAATAAAGCTGAAGCAATAGAAAACTGGTGCCAAAAATGGAAAGTCAAAATTAACGCCCAAAAATCTCAACTTTTAATTATTAGAGCAAGAAATAGACAAAAAATCACCAACAACTTAATCCTCTTCAACACTGAAGTTCCAATTGTTAAAAAAGCAAAATATCTTGGACTCACTTTAAATCATAAACTAACCTGGGAAGATCATGTTGTATCAGTCATCGCCAAAACAAATGCATACTATAACAAATTAAAACCCTTAATAGGACCACACTCCCAGGCAACAATCAAAACTAAAAGACTCATCTACACAGCAATCCTCAGACCTATACTCACTTATGCTTCTCCTGCCTGGAACACTATCAAAGAAAAAGAACTCAAGAAACTGACCGTATTTCAAAATAAAATCCTCAGAAGAATTACTAACGCCCCTTACTACATTAGAAATAAATCTATTCATCATGATCTCTGCCTCAAGCCTCTTCATAATTACATTGCCAGCATTAACCATAAGTATTATCAAAAAGCAACTCACTGCAATACTGCCAATTTCAACAGCATCTTTCAATTTGAAAACTTCAAAGAAGATATCCATCTAAGACCAGTTGCCGCCTACTACTGTAGCGATGCAATTATTTCGGGGCAATGATCCCCCTTTCCTTCTTCTTTCCTTCTCTTTCAATCAATGACTTTTAAAATCACAGACCAACAGCACTAAAACAAGATGAATGAGTAGAAACCTTAGGGTTGGCACTCAGATTACAAGTTCAAGTTCAAGTACGTTTTTTGGCATTTCTTAAAATTTAATAATAAAATTTAGTTAAGTTTCAATATATGGTGTGCATAGATATTATTTGATAAATGATACACGTACACCATATTTTGGTGACCCGGACGTGATCTGAACACGCAACCTTCTGATCTGGAGTCAGAAGTAATATATCAAATTTTCTGTGCATTATTTAGGAAACTCCTTGTTTTTCTTTTTAATAACATATTGATTGCTAAATATCATTAAATAAAATATTACCATAAAACATCTTAAATTTCAATTAAAAAGTGAACTATAAAAATATGTTGAGGAAATTCTTGTGTTATATAAAAATAAACTTCACTAACACAATATTCGTCTCCATCAAACAATTTTATTAATTACTTTTTAGTTTACTGGTACACAGACATTTTACATTTCACTCGTATATCCGAGGCTATATCTAACTCTCTCCTTCTGATCCTTCTAATAAAATGTTACCAGAATTTTTGTTGGCGCGATGGCGCAAAACTTTAGGATTCACCACAATGTCATCAGAAAACCCAACAGAAAATACAGAACCTGTTTCTGGACCTCAAAATGATAACCCAATATCAAATGCAAGTTCCAATAATTCAGTCAAATCACAAGAAGCACCAAAAATTATTGAAACTAAAGCTCAAAACAGAGGTTCGAAAAGAAAGCCAATAATACAAACCACGTAGAATTTTTATAATTTCGCCGACCGCGAATTCCATTTGGATTAATAACGACAGTTCAATGTGATTTCATCAGCAAATGTCAGTGCCGCGTGCGCGAGTGGTAATCATTCATAACTTCTAGGATGCAGGTAGGATCTTTCTATAATTTTCTTAAACGTTGTGTTATGTACTTTTAATTATTCACTGGGGTCAGTTTCTTGGAAAAATTGTGTATATATTTTAAAGCGAAGATTTTTTCAGTTAAATTATTATTGGTACATAATTTCCCCCATGAGCTTTATTCCGTTAACTACTCTTCAATTTTATCAATCCTTTCGCATCGTGCTGAGTTTTCTTATTTGATTTACCATATTGTATTATATTAATATTCATTACTTCTTTTATATTTCATAACTAATATTTTTATGTTTATTGTATTTCTCATTTATATCTTGGTATTCGAAACTATACGCATTTCCCTATTATTGATTTGTATA
>JAPDSC010107930.1:0-44068 GCA_026290005.1 Latrodectus geometricus
TCGTTCTATTTATATGTAAGGCATATAATAGTGTTGAAATAAATAACATAAAATTTTAATTTCTCAATTAGGTTTCATCTTGATAATTCAATACTAATTATTATAATGCAAGAACTTATGTTTCGAAAAGAAAAAAATATTTTAAATGTCTTATAAGTATTTAATAACAATCTATTTTGATTAATCGTATAGGTATATAACTGAATAATTTCAATTTATATTCTGACAGAAAGAATATTTTTTTTTAAAATTAGTAAATTTTAAACAATTAGTCTCATGTTTATTGATAATTTTGAAAGTTTTGAAGAGATATTTAAAATAATTGCTTTAGAGTGTAACAATGTATTTCTTCAATCCTGAGAAAGTTATATGTAAAAATAAAATTTTCGTTCCCTAAGAAAAGTGCTAATAATAAAATTTTGTGTTAAAATCAAATAAACGAAAATAAGCAACATGTCAATATTTAAAATATTACTCATACTGTCATTTAAGTAAAAGTGTAAGTTTTATGTTCATTTGTTGAGATTTAATAAATAATTTTGTTCTGAAATAAATTTTGATAAAAATTAATTTCAGTACATATTTGAAATTTAGTAAAACATTATTTTGAATCAATCATTAACATTGAATATTCCATCAAATTTAATAATTGTGGATAATTAAAAATCTTTTAAATTCTTTTAGTCCGTAGCTTTTATTAATAAATGTATGCAAAAAGAAAATTTTATAATAAATAAATTTAAAAGCTGTATAAAATTTTGAAAATAAATAATAAATAAAATAAAAACTTCTCACTTTGTAACTATATATGTTTTTTCGATAATTATAACTTAATATTAATAATATTGTTGAATCTTTTAGATAATGTAGAAACTTTTTAGATAATGAAAAATAGATAATATAAACCAGATAATGTGATAAGTAGATAATGTAAAACTAGATTATATAATATAGAATAAATAATGTTGAAACTTTTAAAATGTGGAGACATTAGTATTTCAAACGTATAAGAATATTTCTTTTACAATGGCATGTGCAAATCTTCTTAGGTAAACATTAATCTGACAATGCAAGCTTCTGGGGCAATTTTTTTCGAATGTCACTTAGCTTCTATTTCAAATACGTCACCTTGACCTTGAAATGAGATATGAGTGCAGGTGGGCCAAGATGAAGTCTATCTGTCTTGCATAGGACAACAGAATTGATATTATAAATAGAAGCAGCTACACACGCTCTCTCGGATTCCTGTGAGCACGCTCATAATTAAAGATTCGCTCAACCCTTGTTGGCAAGAGATAGTGGGCGAATATTTGGCAACATTCGCGTATCCACAGTGACCGTTTTCGCGAATACACATCTACTAAACAAAACAGAGTTCTGTATTCATTTCTGGGAAATAGCCGGATATTTTTTCAGAATAATCAAGTCGCACACAATATTTGTCGGTCTCATTTGAAAGGAAAATGTCACTGTCACTGTGTCACTTCTTTTAATTTAATACATAGTTCGATAGTGTTATTTTTCTTTTGATAAGATACATTTTAAATATTTATTATATCGAACACATTATTCATTTCTCTATTACATAATTTCTATAAGAGTTATAAATTATAAATATGACTATATTTTTAAGAATGTTATATACATATAATATTTCTAAAAATCACCATATTTGTAATTTATATAATAAAAATGCTAATATGTTGTCTCTAAGATAAAACCGGTGACATTATTTGAAGAAATATTTTATTTAATGCATTGGTTCCTTTTTATTAATTTATTTTTTTTTCATTCATTTATTTAGATCATGATAATTTATTCGATGTCAGAATATGTAAATTCAATATAATTACATATTCATATAGACATATATAATTATAAGTGTACTTATGCGTATCATACATAAGATACAGGATTGAAATATATGCAATGTTTTGTTATAAATGAGTAAAGGCCATGGATTACATTATTTAGAGTAAACCAAGTCAAAAATGTTAAAATTAAAGCAAGGTTAAATTATGAAAATCTGAAAATTGGATTTGGTCCTGTTGACTCATATTACTAATGCACATTTTAATTTTTGTTGATTAGTTAAAGCGTTTAAATAGAAATTAGCTATGAAAATTTTAAAACCGCAGCTTGCTGCAATGTTTATAACTGCAATCTATTTATCTTCTACAGTAAGATAAAAATTAAGTATATAAATAATGACTCAAATATTATCTTACGAAGGGATTCAAACAAGAATAAACAAAATATTATTCAAATAAATATTTTGTTTATTCTAATTCTCACTCTTATTAAAGTTATATATTATTAAAATATATATATATATATTGTAAATAAAACTATATCTGTAAATAAAGTTTTGTTTATTTTTGTAAGGAATAAATATTTTGTTAATAAAAAGAATACACACACACATTAGTTTGCATATTATTTATCATAGTAAATATTCTTATTTGTTTGTTATAATTTCTCAATGACATGGTGAAACAATGTATTTAAACTTTTTTTTTACTAGTGCTGACATTTTTATGCTGGAATTATAAGTGGCATTATGATAAAATTTATAGTGCTGTTTTGCAGATGTTGTACAGTTTCTCTCTCTTGATGAAAGAAAATATATTTATTTTCTTACCGCGTATATTTAATATATATTTGGTTTAATAGGAATATAAACATTTCCATGGAGGCAGACTGGAAAATATTTAATTACGTGCCAAACAATAATCCAACATTTCATGGTTTCAGAAAAAAGTTGTTTTAAATATGAAGTATTTGATTATTTTTTTTATTTCTAATGGCGGGCACCCTTGAGCAAGTAAGTACATTAGCCCAATTGCCGCAACAAGGCCGGAAAATGCAAATCATTTTATCGTTACCCGGTGGGTACCTGTGATCCAAGTCACGGAGGTACGAGTAGCATCGCCCACACCACACGACCACAAACCCGTTTATAGGGTGGGCCACATTCATCCATCATCTAAAGAAAGGACAAGAAACACAGAGAGAAAATTACATTCATGCTCGAGTCGGGATTCGAACCCAGGTCCTTCCCATCCGTAGTCAGTTACGATAATCACTAGACAGGTTGGGCGGCAGTATTTGGTTATACAAAACTGTAAAACATTTTGTGTTTAAAAAGTGATTTTATTTTTGAAAGGACGCCAATATGAAAAGTAATTGACCGGCTAATTTACCAATGATCATTACTTTATTTGCAATTACTACGAGTATTTATCGTGATGATGTTACGGAACACAGGGTTTTAGATGCCAAGAGAATCAATTATTTTATGTTTTAATGTGACATCCACTCATGGATAACAATACCACTAAACGAAAACTTCGAACTAGGGACAATTCAGTTATTTCATGGTTCAAACATCTTTAAAAGTTTTGCCTATTTTTGTCGGAGTTTATGATAGATATTGCAATGATTACGTTTAGGCAATTTTGTGTGCTGTAGGCTATCTTATTTAAAACCCTAAGAGATGTCTAATTCCTTAAGACGTACGCTAATTATCGCCAGGGAGATACAAATTCTGCACGTTAAGAAAATTTATATTAATAAAATTGACACATCATAATAAAGTAATCAGTAAAATACGTTTGATGATTACAAAACATGTATTACAGAGCTAGCAGAGACAGAAAACTTTTTTATCAGCAAACTTGTAGACTAATTTATATTTAAATGAGTCATTTTCAAAAGTATTCTGAAATAAAAAAAAATATATGCAAATTTTTTTGTCTAGTTTTTAAATTGTATTTATAATATCTTAAAAGGGCTCATAAAAGCACTAATTCATAAAAATCATCAAATACTGTATCCAAAAATATTATTAAAAATAAAATCATATTTATTTGCATTTTTACAATTATAAAATCAATTAACTCACACTTTTTCAGGAGTTATCAGTATAGGAACTGATATCACTTGTGAGCGAAAGATTATTAAGGAATGTCACGAATATAACGTAAGATTCGTAAAAATATGTATTAATATAATTCACTGTTAATTAGAAAGAGTCTTGAAAAAAATTGATAGATAAATATTACTAAGAAGGAGTCACTTGTTTGTAAAAAATTGTATTATTAAAAATATATCCGCCTAGTGTATTCCAAGCATTACATAATTATAAGAAAAATCAAATTATTAATTTAAATAACAAATAAATGGTATAAAATGAATATTTTTGAAAGATTTAATCACTTTAAATCCTTTATATTTTCCCAAATAAATGATTAAATAAAAAAAATATATTAAGTTAGTTTTGAATATTTTTTTGAAGTTCCATTGTTATATTTATGTTTTTATTCGAAATTTTTTGAATTTTTAAAACCTTTAAATTTTATTTAAAAATCATGTGCAAGTTTTAAATTTAATCCCTAAAATGTACAAAAAATTATAAAGAAAATTGGAATTTTTTTGGTTTTATTATGAGGAAATTTACAGTCCAGCATAGAAGAGATTTACCTTAGTGAGAAGCTCAAAAATTTAGTTTCTTTAAGGCTTCTGGAAATAAAAATACAGAATAAATACGAGTTTTGTAAGTTATATAACATTTTAAATACATTTTTATTCAAAGTATAAATTATAAACTATAAGCCTAGAGAAAGAATAAATTGTAAGCCTATTATTATAGACCAATTTTCAAACTTGCATCGAAACAGAATTTATTTACTCGTAAAATAATGTAACAACAATTTAAACTATTTTGTATGGTGCTCTTTAATATTAATTTCAAATGTTGCTTTTGAGAAATTAACAAGCAAATAATAAAAGGGAGTGAAGCTGATAAGACATGCTATGACCATAGATGCTACTTGCAAAATAAAGGCATTTGTTGAAAACATCAATTTGGATGGTCCAAGCAATAATATATATTCATAACATATTTGATTTCTTCAGCGGACAAAAGGTGACCGTTGGAAAAATACCCCTTTGTGTATGATCGGAATTATAATCTGTAGTGAGTTCAGGGGAAAATAATTCAATAGTAATTGTTAATAAAGGCTCTACCAATACTTACTGCCTTTTGATCGACTTTTAGAAAGATCAAACTAGAGATTTTAATGAAACAATTTCCTTGCTATATGGTTAATCCAGTTTGAAATTTTTTTAAACTGAAAAGTTCCAGATTTTATGCTAGTAATATAGATGCTAACATAAAATCAATTATATACTAGAACTCAAGTCTAGACTATAGTAATATGCTAGCACTATATACCATAGCCTAGACTTAAGCTCCATATAGGATGTTTTGAAGCAAATTTAACTCGTTAAGCATATCATTCAATATAAACCAAGATACAAAGTATCTGATATTCAATGAAAAATTTAATATTTAAATCTAATCAGGATCAACATCTTTATGGTTTTGTAAAGAAAAAATAATTTTAGATTGTGGTCTAATATTTTTATTAGAAATGTTGAAGCGGAAATTGTTAAAAATGCTGTTAAAATATTCACATTTTTAAACATAATTTAATATGGAGCATGTGTTTTATGCTTCATTTATTTCCATCAATTTAATTTAGTTGTTAAATAGGGTATTATTTGTAATTAAAGTTTCCCAAAAAACATAGAGCTCAGATAATTTTGTTACACATTATAAAGTATCGGAATCACATCATATCATTTTATGATAGATTTCTGGCTACAAGATAAAAGCTTCAAAATTTCTTTCTTCTTATGGCAATTTTATATCACAGAGCTTAATCATGCACAAAAGCACGATTCTAATCAAGCATATTGTACAATTTTCTAAGACACATGTTCTAGAAGTAATCAGTATTAAAGAAAAAATTTCATTTTAAGGCGAAGTTTCTTATAATTAAAGCAAAATTTTTTTTTTAACAATTTTTAAATATATTTCATTTATTTTAATATCAATTTTCATTGATTTCAATTGTATCGCAATTTATTTTACATTGTTTAAATAATGTAGTGTATTTTCGATATAATAAAGAATTTTTAACATAAATTCAACTTCTTAATCAACAAAAAAAAAAAAAAAAAAAAAAAAAAACAGATTTAAAATTTAAAGTATTATTAATTAAATTATTAACTTGCATTTAATATGCCGAACTTCCTTTACAGAAAGGACTATAAAATATTATTTTCTTCATTAACTATTTTAATTATTTTAATTTTAACCCATTTCTAAATTACTGATAAATCCAATAAAAATGCAGTATGACTGAGACTATAACTCTTAACTCATTCTGTACATTTTATTTAACTAGTAGAATTTATTTATTTTTTCTCTTTAATAATGCGACTAAAATTTAAAATACTAATTTTGACAAAATATAGAAACTACCCAGATTTTTCGATTTTAAATATGCTTTTCATTTATGCGTATTTCATTATGTATATTTTTGAATATGCATATTTTTGATATTTTTTCATCATGCATATTTTTGAAATATATGTAAATACACTTTTCATTATACATATAGAAAAAAAGAATTTGGAAAAGGTTAAAAATATAAATATAAACATATTTAATCTATTGCTAAGTTGTTATTTTAATATAGTTTATAAATATAGAAGGGAAAAAATCTATGTTATATCAAAAATAGATAGGTGAGAAATTATTTGCATAAAACTTATGAACCTAATCATTGTTAATCATAAAAAGGAAATCACTCATGAACAAATGTATTTCCTATCGAAATTGGAAGCATCTAATAATCTGGTTGGCTAGTGCAAAGTCCATTATTCTTTAGCAATTTACCTAATACACGGAATTTTGATATATGGTCATTCTACCTTTGATTTCATTAATCGGAAGATCACATATCAAAGCTAATGAGTTTGCTTCAAACATTTTTCATAAATATTAATTTCTTCCCAGAAGGGCATAATTAATCTTTATGAAGAGCGAAAGATGACATTTGAGTTGTTGTTGTAATGAAATTGTAAAGTAATTGTATTATAAACAGTGGTGTATGTCTTTCAGTTACGACATTTTGAATCAGCAGTGCTGCTATTGGAATCAATTTTAATAGATCGAAATTTTGATTTTAAATTAAAATTTATGAAGACTTATCGCTTCTTTCGGACAGAACTAATACTTCATCGTCATCCTGATCATTACTTAAAATAGGCTTATCAAAATATTGTTTGAGTATAAACTCATTATTTAAAAATTTATACTCAGGCAAAGTTTTCAATTATGAATAATGCATTATTAAATAGTAACTACATTACTTTAAAATGCATTATTATTAAAACCATATATGAAATAATTTTAGTCATTAGATATGAGATTATTTAATTTTTTAATGTTTCTGACATAACTTACTTCATGGATTCTGAGATGTTAAAAAAATCAGAAACATATTATGTTTTCAATTAGTCATATGATAGTGTAAATATTCTTGAGTAAAAAAAATATATATATATATATATATTAATTTAAATAAAATTTTAGACTATATATTAATTAAAATTTTTAAATTAATAAATAAAATAAAATTTTAATTAAAATTTTCATTAAAATATTTGTGTACCAAAGCTTGTATGTTTCAATTATAAACTTAAAGTAATTATTCTTTATTATTTGTCAGCATGTATGTGAATTTATTGTATTTTAACACAAACTAGTGAATTATCTAATGAGCTAAAGCTGCTTAAGACATTTTATTATGAATCATGTAATTTGAATAACTTCGCCACTGAATTAACTTTCTTAGATAATAGGCCAAACTTACATGTCGCTTTAGAGAAACCGGAACACTTCCAAGTATGCACTTTAGCAGAAGTCCTTCACCAACGTTCAAGTGATTGGGATCAAACTCAGAACTTTTGCTCTAACGAACATTATATGGCAACTATTCCATTTCGCCGGTGCAAATCTCGCCGTGTAGACATGTTTGGCTACAACTCAAGGAAAATAGCTAAAGAAATAGCTGTTAGTCGAAGAAAATATTTTGATAAAACTATATTTTAGGGTGATCCCTTGGCAAACATGGTGAATTCTGTTTGGTTTTATTATAAAATTGATTTTTACATATCAATTTTATTGGCGATTTTTGTTGTGGCACAGAACAATAAATTTTACTCTGTTGTAATCAGAATACCATTAAGTTTTGCCCAGCTTGGCGATCACAACTTGGCGAGAACCAAATTGCCACCCTAAAGTATAGTCTAACCAATATTTTGAAGGCGCAAATGATTTTCCATTACATTTAAAATAATTGTAAAAGATAAAAAGTTAAAAACAATTATGGTTGCACATGGATAAACATGGCACCAATCATTATTATCGTTTCACTGTGTTCAAAATAATTTTCATCTGACATTTTAAGTATTAACATCACAATATTTTGTTATAAAATGTTATTCAATGTCCGATCAAATATCCAGAAAAATGGAATACATATGTATAGTTAATTCAAAGAGTGGATGTTTTTTAAAAATAAAAGCATTAAACGTACATAGAAACATAATCATGTTGTATTCCTATTATAAGTAAACTAGAATATTATATTAATTTCAATGTAAATATATTTTAATTAAGCATTTCTAATTTTTTTGATGAATTTAATTATGCTGAAAATGCATACCTTTTACTGGTTTTTGAATAAAAAAATATTGAAATTTTATTTTAACCAATACAATTTTATATTTTATTATAGAAAACAATTATTAACATTTAATTTTTAATTATACAATTAAATCTGTAGAAAGAATAGTTTATATTTAAGAATATAAAATCATGTATTTGTTAAATAAACATTTAAAGATTTTTATAATTGAGATCTTACTATTAGTAAACAGCTATAAAAATAATTTTATTCAAGCTACTATAAAAATATGAACTAAACATATGTTTTAGTAAATTTTATTTCTGTAGTTTTTCAATTAAATCAGTCTATTAAAATTGCTAAAATGTAAACCCTGGCCTTTTAAAATAAATAGAATTACCCATTTCTAAATAAAATTGATGAATGTTTAAGAGAGAAATCATCGTATACAAATTGTAAAATTAATGTATTAGTAAATTTCTTCCTAAAAGTTTTTAAAAAGTCAAAATATGCCAAAAATAAAATTTTTTAACCTTGCATATTTTAAAACATTTCGTAAAATAAAATTAGTTTTTATAACTAGTGAACCTAATTTCAATAACAAGTGTATCCCATTTCGTAAAAAATATTGTCTTAAAACACGCTTAATCTGTTTTGTTTTGCTATGTTTCTATAAAATAAATATTAATTATAATGAATAGGATTTATACACATATTTTCTCACACTACAATTTAGAATAAAGTGTATACAAAATTTCATGATAAATATTTGGAAATTGATTAGCTTAATTCGCTTACAGAATTTGCAGTTTTAAGTGAGTTCAAATTTGTAATAAATTTAAATATATTCATTTTTTAAAATTTTTCAACGAAAACTCTATTGTTTAAAAAAGTCTTTAATTTTTTTATAATTATATTAACTAATATTTATATTAATGGAAATTTTTCCTTAAAAATTTTTCCTTAATTTTTTACTTATAATTTGAATTATTTTAAAACAAATGTATAAGAATATTTATAAACTAATTGCCTGATATTTGACAATTTTAAAAGGAAAATCATATGCCCATGATTCGTTGACATCAAATCGAATACCAAATGATTAAAAAAGTAGCACAATATAATAAATGTTAAAATACAAAAATTTCTAATTTTCATTGTTTTTCTTCTTGTTCTACTGTTACCTTCTTGTTTTACTGCCAAGTGCTTCAAAAGTTTTTTTGCTTCGTAATTGAATCTTTCTATCGTAGAAAATATTCTACAATAGATAGATTCTACAGTAGAATGTTCTACAAAAATTTAAATAAAAATCTTACGTTTTATACAAAATTATTTAAATAAAAAAACTTACATTTTACGAAGTATTTTATTGCTACATGACATTTCTGTATAGCTTGTAAAATAATTTTTAAAAAAATAAGATTGTTTTGTTATATTTCCACTAGATGGCAGCACTAATGGAAAGATAAAAGTTTTCGCAATTGAAATTGAATATACTTCAGAATAAATATTTGACAGAAATTATTTAAAGCAAGAAATAAGTGAATAAAACTTTTAAACGTCCTAAAATTATTGCTATAATGAATTAAGATTATATTTTATACTTTTAATCAGAGGGTTTTATTAAAATTACTAAACTCATGTTTAAGGTGTTATAAAAAAATTAAAACGTCCTTGCCTATTAAAACTAAATATAAAGTGGATGTTATGATTTACTTATTGCTTGCATTAACATTCAAATATTAATAGTTAATGTGCTTTACATGCTACATAAAATAAATTTATCTTCACTTAATGATTTATAAATATTTATTTTTTAATTGCGGTATCAAGAGATATAAATCTCCAATAATAAATAAAATAACCAATCCCACTAAGATTTTTGCCAAAATTTTCTTTACAACTGTTCACTGAAGACTTAGTCCCACTGACAAATTTACTTGTTTTTGATTGGTGGACAAAATTGTATATTAAACATTATTGGTGAAAACGATTATCTCTTTAACTCACGGAACAATCATAAGTAAAATAAAGTGACGTCCACATGAAACAATCAGTTTATTGTTAAAAACTATCTAAATTAGCGCATTTTTAGATATTATTTTAATTATAGACATTTTATCAATAAATTAATATATAAATTAGAATGTTTTATAGAAATTTGATTTTTAGTAAAATTGCATATGAATTACAAAACCAAATATTTAGCTTTTATATCTTGTTAAAAAGCAATGTTAATACCAAGTGTTTCAAAAACCAGTTCAAATACTGCGATCATTGAGTTGGTAAGAGGATTGCTTTGTTGATTACGAAATAAGGTGTTCAGTACCATAGCAAACATTATTATTCCAAATGATCAATACACACTATAAAAAATTTACTTGTTAATTTCTCTAATTGGTATTAAATACGGGCGGAAGACTAATGAAATACAAATCATCACAGAGATTTTTCTTTATTTTATGGAAAATTGATTTCCATTAAAATATATTCAAAATAATGATTTGCCTCATTTGGATTTGGCATTGTATTGTGATGAAAAATCTCTTGCATTAATTTTTTTAGAGCTAAATAAAGTAAGAAATTTTGCATGACCTATGTAACTTTGATAATTAATTGAATGTGATAACTAAACATGCAATATCTAAGAAATAGAAGTTTAATAAGTGTATTAAATAAACTAATATATTTTAAGAAAATATATTTAGTTAAGAGAAAAAATTATAAAAACACATCGCAGATTTCGTATAAATGCAAAGTGATAAAATATCAAGTGTTAATCCATGAAATTGGAAATATAATTTTAAATTAATTTAATTAATTTTAAAGTTTGTAATAAAATCATTATTTAAAAACATTGAGAAATAATATGTGCTCAAAAATGAAATTATTAATAATTTGAATTACCCAAAATGACTATGACAGATATTTAATGAATCTCTTAATCTATCATTATTTTATTCATAAAATAACATTTTATTTTAATTATTTTTTTAAATTTGTCATTAAATAAATTGCTGTCATAAGTTCCTCAGAAATAACATATTATTAAAAATGTTTGGAAGGAATATTTCAATTTTTTTAATTACACGCATTATAGAAGCGTGAAAAGTTTTTAAAAAGATTTAAACAATGCACAAATATCATAAGTTTTGTAAAAAATATTTTTAAGACTTCTTTTATATTCGGAGTCTTATATAATCATACAAAATCTTGTAATAAAGAAAATATGCACTTGTTTCCATTTTGAATGATCTTTAGTGACTCTAATGAAGAGTTTTTGTGTCCCATGTAACATTAATTAATGTATATTGTGAAATGCACTTTTCCAAATAATACATTTCAATTTAAAAATCATATTTTTATTTTTAAATTGATTTTCATATATTTTAAATTTAAACACTTTACGTAACATATCTTATTATTACAACAAATAATTACAATTCATTAAAAAAATATTCACGTCATTTACACTACAGTATTTTATGTTAATATTCTTGTAATTTTAAAGCTAATTATTCAACAAATATATAAAAAAATTTCAAACCATATTATCAGCATTTTATAATACACATTTACTTTATTGATATTCAAGTTAAGCTTATCTGATGAGATGATGAACATTTTTTTTCACATTGTATTTAGGCATTCAAGCATAAATTACTTAAAATACATAAATAAAATGCAACTTTGTAGTTGTTTCCGCATTAAAGATATCGAAAAATGTTGTCCTTCAACGAACAGCTGCTTTTGAACACAATGAGCAGACTTTTCCAAAATAACTTTTCGCATGCACACGTTTCAAATAAAACAAAAAATCATAAGTAAACTCTTTTTCTAGTTCAATAACAATTCTTTCAAGTAAAAGAATTCTTCTATGCTGCAAATAATGACTCGCTTAGACATAAATATTTTAATGGATTTCTATTACAAAAGGGAATTAAATGTCAGTTTATGTGTACTGTAAGCATAACTGAATAAAGAAGCTCAAAATGAATTTATTTGCTGACATTAAATATATTAAGAAATAATGCATAGCTGACTATAATTTCATTAAATGATATTAATATTGCTCATAAGTTATTTTAAGAAAAAGCTATATTTATTTTCCAATTTTGTGGAAATATATAATAATTATATAGTTAAATATATTCTTAAAAATGTCCGCATTAAATTATGCATTTTTTAATTACGATAATGAAAGAAATATCTCTGCTTAATAAATAAGGTATTTAATCATATTATGTTTTTAGTTTATCAAATATAAATTCTTATATAATTTTGTATGTTTAATTCTTAATAAAAATGAAAATAACATCAATTTGTATAATAGTTACTTTATCAATTTAGTCGCATGTGTTTACTATGTCGTAAATCAATTGAAAATTTCAAATGAAGTTTTTTTCCACTCTAATAGTTTAACACTCTCTATTTAAGAAACATAAAAAGAAAATTACTTTTTAACACTTATTAATTATTCTGTATATTATGTATCACTTTTCATAGCAGTTTGCAATCTTGGTTTAAATTTTGAGCTTAATTTACAAACAAATGAGTTAATCTATTCTTTGAAAAATTACAGTTCTCAGAATATTATTGTATTTCTCAGTGGTAAATAAATTTTAATTTTACAAATGCTTCTATTTTGTAACTAATAGCTCTTTTATTTTATAAAAAAACGTACCGATAAATTGACGTTTTTTAATTACGATAATGAAAGAAATCAGTGATAATTAATTATATTTTACGCAATTATAATAGGTAAAATTGCTTATTATCAATTTTACTCGAAATAAATACATTTGATATCTTTTGTGACAATTTTTTTTATATATATTATTTCTGCTATAAACATTCCTTTGTTCAATTCCAATAAGGCATAAACACTTACTTATACAATACTTATTCATGAATTTTTATCATAACATTTTGATACAGACGAATTATGCTTAAGAAATTACACAAGATAAGCTATTATATAGTGAATCACAAACAGTGAAGCCTAAATTGCCCTTTTATTTAGAAATGCATTTAGGTTAAGTGCATGTTAGTTTTTAAATTGATACATAAACATTATAGGATTAGAGTAAAAATACAGAATTAGATAAAAAAAAAATAACAAAATTAGAAAAAAATTTAGGTTTTTAACCTATTTTTACTAATTTTCATCTTTGAATCATCGATTTATTATTTTTTTGACAATTTTAATAGTTAAGCTTAATAGTGATTCCGTTTAATATTTTAGATACCAAAAATAACAAAACAAGTTACGTGCGATTTGAAATTTCTTCCCACTTCCGACGGTTTTCACCAAATGTTAAGAAATACATCAACCGCATATTGCATAATGAATGATAAAGGGACGAATGTCAGAAACAGAAAATGTATAGCGAAACAAATGAGTTGTCACTTTCAGTCGAAGTTATATTCTGAAATTTCTCGCATTTTTCGACTAGATGCGTTTTTCATTTCTCCTTTACTGAATCTGGCATCTGTCTCGCTGAACCACCGTATAATTGAGCCCTGAAAGATTACGGGAAAAAGTGATAATAAATTACCGATGGTTTCCCAATTCACATAAATAATGATTATTTTTCAACGGTTATTGATTTAATGAGAGCATGTAATCTTTTGTTTTACAGAAAAATGTGAAAGTTACTAAATACTTCTTAAAAATTCTTATAAAATATTTGAAAATTGAATATTTTAGCAAAATTTTTAAACAAAAATTGCTTTAATAAATTCTGCTATGTTTTCGAATATTGCTTGACCTAATTAAAACAGTGATATATGTTTGGTTAATAGGTTTATACTATTTTAATTTTGCATAAAATTGTATTGTCTTTAATGTTTGAATCTTATTTATTATTTATTGAAACTTTAAAACTGAAATAATATCAGATAGAAATTGAGCTCTTGAAGATATTTTGATATTTTTGTATGAAGCTAAATAAAATAGTTTAATTGAAATGTAAATCTTGAAGACACAGTTACTTTATTTGTTTATTTCCATCATAAATATTTTGTTGCAAAGTTTATTACTTGTGTATGATAGTATAGTATTGTGTGTGTATATATATATATATATATATATATATATATATATATTATTATTAAAATATCTTCATTAAAGACAAGAAATAATAAAGAATGTGACAAACAATCTTAAATCTATATGATCACGAGAAAGAAATTTCCAAAAACTATGTTAAGAAACTTTTCTAAGTTAAATTAAAAATTATAATGAAATAAACTCATCTCTAAAGTGTTATAAATTATTCTCTTTCTTAGTATAATCCTTTATTATGCATTAATTCAATGATAAAATGTATGTTAAAGAAAGAATTAAGTAAAAATTTACTTTGGGTAGCTGTATTTAAAGAGAATTAAAGTACTAAAACTTTTTAAAATTAAAAAAAAATCTTAAATTCCATTAATATGTACTTAAAAATTAAAAAAAATATTTATAAATAAACATAATGGTGAGTAAGTATATATTTAGGAATTTCCTCATCATAATAATCATGAGAAATGATAATAAATGAAACCAAATTTTATTATTAGAGCTATTTAATATATTCCGTTTAAACAAATAATGGTAGAAAATATAATAATGTACCTTTTTTATCAAATTTATATTACTATGCATAATCATATTACTTCCATAATTTGCCATTTTTTTAATGAGATGCATCAATTCATAAAAAAAGATAATAAATAATATATTCCTGCAAACATTCTGAATTATCTTTCATAGAAATACTCCTAATCAGCTTTTTCAAAAAATTCATCTAAATAAAATATATAAAGTCTTATATAACTCATTTCATTATAAAATATATCAATCCTTCTAAAATAATTAGAACCAATATAAGACAACTGATATCAAATCAGTAAATTTCACATTCGATGGGTTGATAAGAATCGTATATAAAAAATGTTTCTAATTTTTTCACAAAAATGTAATAATGCACATAATGTAAATATATACAATTAATTATTAAATGTATTTTACTTTCGATATCACTAATTTATTATGTTACTGATAAATCATCTATAACGACTTATATATATATATATATATATATATATATATATATATATATGTACAAATATATCTTAAATTTAATCTCAGAATGAAAGAAAATAATGAACAGAAATATTTTAATCTGATTTAAGTCCATTTTTAGTTATTTTTCGTTCAGTATTCCAGGTAGGTATCATTACATCATGTTTTTTCCTGTCAACTCATATCATATTCATACCTCTTCTAAAAGAAATAGCTTGAGCAAATTCCAAGGCTTACTCCTCACATATTACTGTTTATCATTTAAGACATATCTGATTACAGAAAATGGAGAGGCATAAAATTAAATCCCCTGTCGCATCCGTCAATGTATAAAACAAGGAGCCGCTAAGGACATGAATACATTATCATGCTCGCACATAGTTGAGTTTTTTTTCGATTTTTATGCAAATCAATGGGGGTGGTTTTGTACAATTCATTTCAAGAGGCGTCTCTCATAAATAAATGTAGACAGCTTAGCTTTAAGTTTGACAAAATTTTCATGGTTGAATTATTTTGAGCTCGAAAAGTTTATTCTTGTGTATATTTAGAATAGGAACGAAACATATTACACTTATTTTGTTGTAAATATACCATGTAAAATAAAATTTTTATTATAAGAATTTTTTAAAGTTGATTTAAAAGTAGTTTATTCCAAAAACTTGGCAGATATGATGGATTCTTAAAAACATATAAGATATATTTCAACAGAGATAAGCAAATGAGTATGCATAAATTTAAATTATAATTTTATTTGTGATAATTTCTAATTATAAAAAATATTATTATAAATTAAATGTTATAATTTTATATATATATATACCATATGAACTTTATAAAATGTATAGTTAGATTATTGAATTATAAAATATAAGATCTCATTTTAGTACGTCGAAATTATGTGTAACATTAATTTATAATAATTTCCTATACAATTCTGATAATTATTCTCATAAAGAGGCATTTTGGTAATTAAAATCATAATCTGTTTTCCCTTATCGAATTCCACTATTCTCTTTAATCCGTGTTTAGGGTGAACTTATACTATATCAGAATTATTGAATTTCATATGAAGGAAATTATAATTAAGGCTAAAATTTAAGCTGAATCCTTTGTTTACTGAGTAAATATAGTTTCAAAAATAACAGCTTTCTCATACCCCGAAACAATCGCTGTTTGCATTGCAATATATTACTCTTGTTAATTTTATTTGAATTAATGTATTTTAATTTGTCAATAATTTTACTTAATTTGATTAAATGAATTTATTTCTAGAAAATGTTTTCAGCTATATTACCTTTGAAATGAATAAGAAAATTCTAATGAATTAAGTTGAAGAAATTTATTATTTTTTATTTATAGACATCATTTTAATGAATGAATCACATTTGTTTGGGTTAGGTTATCCTATTCTATATTACTGAATAGATTTTTATAAAAGAAAATAGATGTAATTATTATTCTTGAAAACAAACTGAAAGATTAATTATTATTATTTTAAAGAAGTAACAATGAGTAATAGGTAGTAATAATTTAAAAGAAATAATAATGATTTTATCATAATCATTTCATTAAATAAAATGAATTCATTTTATGATTTTCATAAATAATAAAAATGCAAGACATTAATTTTTAAATTATTGAAAATATTTCGTCATTAAAATCAAAAAATATTTTTGAAGTGTACAAAAATTTTAATTTTTATTTCTTAGTTTTAAAATAAATTATTACAAACTATCTGTATATAAGATATGTTAAACATCTTGCAAGCAAATAGTTGTGTTCATTTGCTTATTATTTTCTTGGAATTATGATTTCTATTGACGATCAATTTTACAATATATTTTTATATATATTTTAAAGTTTTATTTCATATTGATATAAAGGTCCATGCGAGAGAGTTATTTAAAAAAGAAAGAAAGATAAGAATATTCTTTTCTTTTATATAAAATTCACATAAGGATATATACGTAGTAATATTCTACGGAATTATATAAAAAATAAATAACTTGCATAATTTTCTTAAAAAAATTGAAAACTTCTAAAATGTTTTATAATTGTTAAATTTAATTCTATTAAATTATGCTTCAATAAAATATTTCTTATTTAAATGTATAAATTAAAAAGAAAGTATTTAAATAAATATTTACTTTCCAATGATAGTTGTACATAAAGATTGTAAATTCCTTTTAATTATTATAATGTTATGGTTATATTTCATTAGTTTATAGCAGAGAAATGTAGAAATTATAGATAAAATTTTAATGAAAATTTATAATTTCTATTTAAATACATATATTTTTATTACACGAAATAAAATAAATATTTTTGCCAAAATTAAAATCTTTTAAAGTACTTTATTTTAAATATTTTAATTATGATTTAGTAACTAAATTTAAATGCCCTTTATTCAGAATTTGTATTAGGTGTAAAACTAATGCCACTTATATTTGATTCATTTTCAAGGTAAATTTAATAAATACAATTTTTGTGAAATCAATGGTGAGAAAAACATTTTAAAACAATTAAATAATCAATTGCTGCATAAGAAATTGTATACAAAAGTAACTAAAATATAGAATAAATTAAAAGAAGGATATAAAAGTGTAACAAATGGTTTCCGAAAGACACTATGAATTAACACCTAAATTATATTTTCGAAGATAAGTTAAAAAACATGAATGTGTGTATATACTTAGATAATTTTAACATGTGTGAAAAAAATATAGGAATTTAATTTTAAGGAAGAAATTTATTCCTACAGTCAACTTGATATATGATATTAATATTTCAAGATTAATTTTCGAAACTGTGAATCGATGAAAAGCCATGTTAAGTTTCTTTTTTTTAAAAAAAAGTAATTATAATTTCCCCTTACATGAGACACCTGATATTTTTGAACAAAAATGTATGTATAGTTGAAAAGTGGCTTCTTAAATTACAATGTTTTATTTTCAGCAAAATTTTCACAATTTATTTTCGAATTTTGAAATGATTAATGAGCTTAAGAAGGCACCAATATCAGGGAAATAAATTATTTAAAATTAATCACTATATTGAAAGGGATATTATGGAAAAATCAACTTTTATTGTAAAGTAAGATAAAAATTATAAAGCAAATTTTAAGGAATACAAATTTACAAAAGAAAGAAAGCATGTAGTTTTGATATTAGAAAAAAGAAACAATATTTAAAACACAATTATGATGAAAATATTTTGATTAACATATATGAGATATTTTATGTGTAATAAAAAATTAATTATAAGAGGTCATTAAATATACATTTTAATTGGTGTTTTTATTAAAGTATTTTATTATATATCAAAATATTTTATTTTAAAATACTACCAATCGAAAGTAAGTTGTATTTGTAAACAATAATGTAGATTAAAAAAATGGTTACGTGTATTTATAAAATAGACCAATTTTATTATATTGTTTATTTTCAATCATGCTATTTTTGTAGACATCATTTTAATAGAGAAAAAATTTTCAATTATAATGATTTACCTAACTAACGTAAGCAATATGAGTTAAACGTCTTGCGGTTTTCAAGCCAAACATAACATTTTTATTTTTAAAGTTTCTCATTTCATCTTTTTCTGCTTCAACTAAATACTCATTTTTGCAAAATAGAAATTATTTATTGAAAATAAGTTACAAAAATTGTTTTTTTTAATTTCTATTTCTTTATAGTCAAGCCAAATTGCAGAATTTGGTCACGAAATCTTAAAAATAAATAAATTTATGTGAAAGAGATTTTCAATTTATGAGACAAGAAATAAATACTTCGTGTTATTTCCAACAAAAATACTTCTTTAGATAAACAAATGCTATGCTAATTAAGGCATGTATTCACCTTACAATTTGAAATTTCTAGTTTTTAGGTTTATAAGCAAAGAGATGAAAGTTCTAAGTGTATTTTGGTGACAATAACGAATGAAATTTCAGCAAAGCTTAAATGATTTTAATCTTATAATATATCAAAACTGCATCAGTTTTAAGCATAATGATTAGTTCAATATGTATAGAGAAATATAATATCATAATTAGAAAAAATATTTTTCAAATATAACCAAATAATTGGATTCTAATGTTGGAATATTCTATTTATGATCCATCATTATCTCACGGAATTATAAGGAAAACAGAAAATTAAAATTCTTTATTAGCTTTTGCCAACTAGGTATTGTAAAGAATGTTATTTTTATTTTTTATTTTTTAATTTAGTGTGTTGTATGGCACATAGGTTTTCAATTAAAAAGCAAACACTGTTTATTTATTTTCTTTAAAGGTTTAAATCCTATTTAATAATAGTATTTTAATGTCCAAAAATCGAATAAGGCATACTCTTGCCTGTAAGTTTTAAGCATTGATGTGTATAATTTATTTTTCCATCAGATTTCCTAATAGTTATTCATAATGAAATACATGTAATAATGCAAGAATAATTAAAACTAATTTCTTTTTACTAAAAAAGATGCGAAAATCAAACAAGTAAACGGTATTAATGAACTTTATTTTATTTATGTTTAAATCTTTTGTATTGAAAACGGATAAACTAATATACAAAAAGTCGTTTTTAAAATAAAATATTTACTGAAATAAATGTACAATTATAATATATTCTTAATTAATATAACTAATCTAATTTTAATTGATTACTAATCTTGTTTTAAATTAAAAACATTTTAAAAGTTTAGTACCTTATTTTAAAATTTATTTTATTTATATACTACCTAATTTTTTAAAAAATAAAATTAAATCCTTGAAATGGGTTTGAATAAAATAATATTAAAAGGACTTATTTGTTAAGTTTGTAACTTTTTAAAATGTATAATTTGTTGATTTATTATTTTGTTTTTGACTTTTCGGTATGTGTAATTATTCTTAGTGAGAGACAAGTTTTAGAAATAAATTTAAATTTTTAAAGATGTAAATGCTCTAAGAAGTTTGCTATCTACATAATAATTATAATTCAGTTAGCCATAAATAAAAACCAGTAGATTTGGTATTAATACTAAAAAAATGCGAAACTTCTTAATAGCATTTCGTATTTACAGCAACATTTTCAACATGACAGAAGTGTGCTAATTTTTAGTGCTACTTTATATACAATTTTAACCTTTGAAGGCTTAAGAAAATTTTCTTTCTCAATTTCTTCACATTTTGAAAAGTAATAAAAGAATATTAAAATTTTAAAAAATAATCTAATTTTGTGTTAATAAGTCTTACAAATTTTAATTAAAATATTTGCGTGGTAAAAGTGTTGGAAAATGCTATGTGAACTTAATATCTACTTTGTTTCTTAATATGCTTAAATATTAGATGATAGCATCATTTGAGGGTTTTAAGAATCTACTATTTGAAGCTTCTACTAGAAAATAAGAATTATAATTGTAGTTTAGAAAATAATTTATAACTTAAGTAGCAAAAAAAAATGAATATGAATTATAAACAAACAATAAAATTATAGAACTACAAAAACAAGATTTAGTTGAGGCTTAAATACAATTAGTGAATTATAAAAAAAGTTAGGATTATATTTTGCCTTACGACTCATTTACCATAAGTTGCTTTTATTACTTATAAATCGTGTGAAACAATGCAATCTTTGTAAAGTAATTCCTAATTATAATCCAGATAATCATTTAAATCCAAAAGTTAGAATACATTCCAAACTTTTGGATTCATAAACTTTTTATAAGAAAGGGTATTTAACAATATTTTAAATTCTATGCACTAAATTTTTTTAAAATTATTTGATATTTTTGTACCTTTTTTTGTATCAAACTTAAATAAGTCTGAATTTTTCAAAATAAGTCCATAAAGAACCAATTCTGTTCGAGAAAGAATTTCATTCAATGCATAAAATATTTTTCCTTGATCTCCTTATATATCCATATCTAAGGAGAACTATAAAGTCCTAGGATTTTCAGAAGTTGATCGTAGAGACCTATAAATCTAAAAAATATATTCCTTCTCAAACAAATATTGATAGAATTCTTTCTTAGAGATTTGGTCCTATAGAAAACTAGAAATCAGCTCATTTTCTTGCTTGTTTTTGAGTTGAATTTTTAAATATTTCAGTTTCGGATTTTATAACTATTCTTACAGATACTGGAGTGTTATTGGTGACTTATCTGGCTAGAAATTTTATCTGGAAGATTCTAATAGAATCATATAGTTCATTTGTTAAGGGAATCTTTTCTATAAATTACGTGTTATGATTTAAATACAAAATATAAGATGCTGATTTTTATACTTATAATTATAGGTATATGAATTAATCACAGACATTAATCAAAAACTATTAATCACATACTGAAAACAAAAATATGAATTAGAACTGGTTTGTGCTTTAAGTAATATGCAAGTAATAATTGTTGAATAAAGTATTTAACTTAATGAAAATTCCAAAGAAACACGAGAAAATAAAATTTGATTATTTTGCCTTTCCTACTTTAAGCGAAATTTCCTTTTTATTATTATTATCGGGATATCGAAAATTTATCAGCATTGCTATCTTTGTTATTGGCCTATTTCTTTATTTAATTTAAATAAAATATCCCTCAAAACATTCAAAAGCAGTTTTTTCCATGACATTTTGTCCATAATATGATTAACTGTATTTTGTCAAAACCATTAATAAATTTTACTTAAATCAGTATTCCGTTGCTAAGCCAGTATAACGCTCTCGTCGAAATATACCAAACATGTACAATTAATGTATAAAATTATATAATTATATATATAATATTAATTTTAAGTAAAATTTATGTTTAAATATGCTTAAATGTTTGTTAAATTCATACTATATAGAAAGTAGAATAATTCATTAAACTGTTTTAAAACAGAAATTAGTAAAGCAAATCCATAGAAGCTTCTTCTTATATTAATTTTTGTTCTTATATACATGAGTAAAAAATCGAATGCCATTAGTATTCTTTGGAAATTAAATAAAGACTTACGAGTAGTAACTAGGCAACAATTGAGTAGATATTTTCAGTCGTTGAAATAACACATACACATAATGATGGGAAAAAATTATTCCTTATCTGAAAAAGTTGTTAGAAATTGTTTAATAGATAAATATAAATTGCTTTCTGAATTTTAGAGCCACAAAACATCAAAGATATCACAGAAATATATAATACAATCAGAAATGTCACAGATGTTGCTTAAATAATCAAATATATTACAAATGATGTTATACATTTATATATATATATATATATATATATATATATATATATATATGCATACATAATTATAGGATTGCCTATTAAACCTATTTATTTAATTTTGTATTTGCTTTTTCTATACATTATATTTATTTCTTTATATTATATTATATATATATAAATTTCAAATGCATGAAAATGAGGAACATTTTACTGATTATTGTTCACAATGTATAAAGCTTTTTTCAACAATACAGATATTTTTTTCTTATATTGCTTTTCAACATAAGAAAAAAAAAACTTATTTTTTTATATAAATTTTTTATATAAAAAAATTAGTTTTTATATAAATTTAAAGTTAGTTATTCGATAATATAATGTTAATTTTAAATAAATATGAAATTTATATATGCAATTATATATACAAACTCAGCTAAAAACCACAACTATTTAAACATTATATAGATAAAAATAAGAATTTTTAATAAGAAAAGAAAACTATTTAAGTCAGGAAGATAAATGGAGCATTGAGAATATGAAATAACATAAAAGAAAAAGTCTTTATAGCAGAAAGTGATGTTTTTCTAATGTGAGAACTATTTCGCATGAAAATATTTTCCATTTTCATGATTACTAACAATATTAAGAAGACTCAAACCATTTTTGTTTTCTGCTGTATAAAAGGATGTTTAAGACAAAAGAGTATCAAGATACAGTGTTTTACTCACCAAACTCCCGACGAAGCATGGATGTATTAGTACCCCATAAAAAATAACAAATGTCTGCTGTTAACGCCTGATAACATTAAAAACACGATAGCCAGCAGATTTGTGGTTACTCTGGGATCTATCTTAAGTCGTAGCATTAACTTATACTTTAAGATCTGTGATTTTTATAAGACTTAGAGATCATAAATTCGTTAATTTTAAATGTGTTTTGAAAAAAGCGAATAATTATTTTCAAAAAATTTTGTTACTTCAGTAAAATAATTGATTAAGCTTGTTATGTGTTTATTTATTGGTTTCTTTATTCCTAGTACTTATTTATGTTTAGAGCTTTCTTATTTGTTAGTTTATTTTTTGTAGTTAAGCTCAATTCTAATTTCTGTTGCTTGCAATGTGAAAAACATTTCGAATAAAAATATGATTGGAAATGAGCTTAAGATAATTTTAAATTAAATTATTTTAAGCGTCTCTAAAACTATCCTGAACTTCAGACGCACTATTTTTAACACACGTACTATTTTTAATTAAACTTTAAAAAATTTATGAAGGAAATTATAATTATACTATGAAATAAGGTGTAGTTTATTTTTTCTTTTAACTAAATAATTTTGACAATGATCTCCTATAGTGTATTATTAAGATTTTTGGGCAATAGGAATAATATAATTTTCAATATAACATATCATTTTTTTCATTTTATAATATTTTTTTAAAATTAATTACAATAAAAATTATTAAATTTATAGTAACGGAATAACATGGTTTTCTTTAATATACTTATATTTTTCCTTAAATCAAATAACACGCCTTAAATTTTATATCATTGTTTCAAATTTTCTTTTGAAATTTAGATTTTTAACATATTGTTTTGTCAGGTATTAATTTTGTCATTGGTTTTTAGCATTGGTTTTTTCAGGTATTGTTTATCAGGTATAAATTTGGTAATAATTATGAATAACTTCATTTTTATACAACTTTGCATTGAAAGATGCAATAGTAATTTTTTTACAGTAATAGTGCAACCCTAAAATGCTTGATTTCTAAAAAACTTAACCATATAAAATTTTATAAATAATTTAGTAATAATAACCAAAGCATTATAATTAGAACATAAAGATACATGTGTAGAAAAATAAAGTAATTTTGTTTATATATTATATTCTATTTAACAGCTTAGGCTTATTTTGTTTTTTATATTAATTTTCTCTTTTACTTTCCTTTTCTTCTTTTTAGGTAAGTTTTTCACAGTTTTTTGCCATTTGGAAAATTTTTCTCTCTTCTCATTTGATGTCTAACTTATTGATTACTTTATCACATAGTGCTATGGTTTCTCAAATACTGAGTAAGTGTATTAAATAATTTATTTTCTTTCAAAAAAGAATTTTATAGTAAAATAACCATTACAGAGATTAAAATTATTTTGATAATTATATTAATTTTCGATCTAAATCATAATTGGTTCAAAACATATTTGGAAATGTGAAATATTCCAAACTGAAATAAAATTTAACTTTTTTAGTTTATCTAATTTTTTAAGACATTTTAATAAAATTTCCTGAAATAGAAGATTATTAATTAATAAAAATTATTTTACAAACTCCAAATAATTAATAAGTCTCTGTGAAGTTATTTTATTTTAAAGTTGCAGGTTAATTAAAAAATAGCTTGTATATAACGTATATAATGTTACATATTCTACGTATGCTCTTCTGTAAAGCAATACAAGATAGTTTTAAAGACAAAATGCCATTCATATACAATTGGAAGCATAAATTATACAATTTTAAATAAGTATATTGGCAATACATTCCAGATTTATGGGGATAGGTTGTCAGAATTTCCAAATTTGCTTATAGATTTTTATTTCTTCAACGAAAAAAAGTATTTAGAATCATCATACTAACTTGAATCATTAAGATAACTTAACGGTGAGAATACGTGTTTTTCATAAAACTGTCAATTCCAATTGTTTTACAAGAGATTTTACTATTGTTTTGATGTACTTCTGGAAAATAAATGAATTTTCACATTAATACTTCACTTGATTTCCTCTTTTACTCTGAAATTAAAAGCTTTGAATAGAAGCAAATATCAAACTTTTCAGAAATTAATTTGATATGGAAGTGTTTGTTGATATTCTGAACAGCATTTACATAATTTAATTGAGAATTTTTTAATTATTTAGCTTTGATTTATAAATCTGAATTATTTCAAAATTAATTCATTACCTTGGATGAATTCTGATCTGTTATTATCTCAAAAGTTACGGAAGCATTTATTTTGTTTTTGAAACTAAAACTTGTCTATTTGCTTAGCTCTTACAATAATACGCTGATTGAACTTAAATAATAATTTCTTATAATATTTTACCATAATGATTCTACCATTGAAAATAAATTAATTTCAGTGTGTTTTGCATTATTCAATAGAGATCTGCTTGAAATAAATAATTTAATGAAATCCTCCTTAGAAAACTAATTTGATTCTAATCTTGTTTTTGATTTTTATTTATTTTGTACTCTTCTCAATCAGAATTATTATATTTATTATTATTTATTAATCATTATAAACAGTGTTTATTCATATAGTGCCTATAATATTCTGTAGCATGTAAGTAGTTTAAATATCATATGACAAATCATTGCATATGAAACAGAAATATAAGTGTTTCGTTTGAATTCAACAAAATTAAACTCTTTTTTTGAAACTTTTTCATTTCTTTTCGTAGAAGTCTTTCTTAAAATTTTTATAGAAGACCATTTTGCTGTTTGTAAATAATCACATTATTTGGGAAAGGATTTTCAATGAAAAATGTGTTTTGAGGGAAAACGTTTAAGAGGGAAATTTTTGAGTTTGAAATATATGATGTGGTGTATTCCAAAATAATACCATAATAATAATACAAAAAATAATAATACCAATAAAAAAACAAAATAATGAGAAAAAATTGATGATATGAAAATGTCGATTAATTAGGCTTGTTCAAAATTTCGTTTCATACGCTTGTTTTGAGACTTAAGTATTTTTCAACTAAACGGAAATCGTATAAGGTGTAAAACAACTGAAAACTCTCTAAGGTTAAAATCTTATTGAAAACTGGATAAGAATATTTCCATTCTGACCTGTTTTTCAATAACTTTGTAATCTAAGAGATCTTTGTTCGTCTTCCAATGAATGTCCAATTAATGGCTTATTGGGAAAGTCGGAAAAGCATTCGCTACAGTCGATCAAAGGTAGTATGTTTACAAAATTAACAATAATTAAATTAAAATGTATACAATTAAATTATTAAACAATTAAAACATTAAAATGTAAATAAAATTCAATAATTAAGTAAATATTGTTATTTTTTAAAAAAAAAAAAAAAAAAAAAAAAAAAAAAAAAAACGTTATGTAAAAAAAAAAAAGTTGGAAAAGGAGGTACTCTTAATGTTCTGAGATTTGATGATATTTTTAAAAACATAGGAATTATTGGGATTTACATATTTATATGTCAAGAATTCTATGTTACGATTTTCATGGTGCATTTATATAAATATTGACTATTTCCCAGGGGTATCTTGACAATTCTTCATCCCAAAGGTCTAGTCTCTTTAGTGAAAGAACTAGTGGCAGAAAATTGAGTATTACAATGTTTGATGACTAAGAATATCCAGAGCATAAAAAGCTCCTGACTGCATGCTTGTTTTCAGTTAGATGTTGTTCTTTCTGAATATAGAAGAGTTATATCTTTGTAGACTTCAGTATCATGTTTGCTTCTATTGGAAGGATGTACATTTTGTGGTATTTAAGCACTAGGTCGATATGAGCTTCCTATACAATAATTACATTTGAAATGCATGCTTGTGTACTTCTGGTTAGTATAATACGCCATTACGATACTGCTTGAAACAGACTACTGAATGCTATACACCTCATGTTTACTATGATCTCTCTCTCTCACTCTGTCACTGTATATATATATATATATAAAGTATCATAGTGATAAATAGAGATCAAAATATAAAGCGATATTATAAGTACTAGAAGATTAGGAGGAAATATTACGGCATTAATTAAAAACTCAAATTTAGTATTCGAGATTCTTAAGTTCAATTTTTTTATGAATATGGCACCATAATAGATTAATGAATTATTATAAACATTCAGTTTGTATTTATAATAATTATACTTTTATACTTTTATCGGAGATAAATTATACATAAATCAAAAGATATTTCTAAATATTTAAGTTTTCATTCGAAACTATTGTTAGTGTTATTATTACTACTATAAAATTGTCTCATGCGTTTAGCTACCTCTTACTTTCAGATCTTTAAATATTTTTAAATTTTTAATTTCCTAAAATTTGATGAAATTTATAAATATAATACATGATTTGAAAGCTTAAATTAGATTAATGCAAAAAGAAATTTAAACATGAATTTTTGTATGTTGTCATAGAAGTTCTGAAGTGCACATGCAATAATTATACTATTTTTTATGACAAAACTATTGAATTTAATTTTAAAGTTAACAAATGACAAAGTTAACAAATTTTGGAATTCGAATATTTCTATAAAAATATTTATCATTAATTATTCAATTAAACATAAAATATAAAATTTGTAATAATTTAAATACCATTTGAAGATAAATTAAACATAATAAATGAATATTTAAATAAGAACATTCTAAAAAACTTCATTAAATTGGAAGAGCATTCATTAGAAAGAGCCCCCTTTGTAATTAATGACAACAAATTACAGAATTTGGATGTCTTATAAAATGCTTACAATAGACTTTAATATTTACATTTAAAAATAAATTATTTTTATTTATTTTGAATAAAAATAGTTTAAAAAAATGCGATTTTGTAAATTTGATATAATAATGATCTTTAAATATTTTATTTATTATTTGGCTCAGTTACTGGTTGTAATGCTTTTGGTTTGACTATTGTCTTTACCATTACAAGCAAAATATATTTCGTTCCAGTTTAGTCAACACACTTTGATGAAACTGGTTATATAAGTACTTTATTCCATCCAATCCATCATTCCATCATTTTGTTCCAATATTAAACTAAATCAATATTATTAGTATATTTTATGTTCCTTCATTAATGTTTTGTTTCTATGTTACATATTTCAAGAATGAAAAACATTGAATACATACATAAATGTCATTTTAAAAGTATTATTCTTAAAATAACTCTAACTAAACAAAATGTAGCTTTAAAAAATAAGTTTCAGAATATTTCAAATTTGTATCAAAGAAAATGAAAAAGTCTTTTTCATTTAACAAATTTGTGTAACAATACTTACATGCTCAATAAGTTTTGAAAATTAAAAATGAAAAATATGAGAACGTAAGCTGCAAAACATATCTGGCATATATATAACTTATTTTGGTTATGAAACGTCTGATGAATAACTTCTTATTTTATTCGCAATTGGAATAAATGTAAAAATGCATATTGGAATTTATTTTAATTCCTTTTAAAATTTTGTCTTGTAAAAAGTAAAAAATGGCAATATTTATTAAATTAAATTTTAAATTTTGTTAATTAAATATTACTGAAATAACATTACAAATTTTACAAATATATATTTTCAACGATTTATATGTAAGTTTCATGCCCTAAAATGGTTTTTATGAACTGAGAAAAGCAATTTATTTTTCTCAGTTGACAGAATATCATAGTAGGAAAAAATTATAAATTCATATTAATTTTAATGCTCTTTATGAAATGTGAACAAATTTTATAATTCCGCTAAATTAGAAATGCGTCTTTCAGAAATGAAGCCGATGTCCCTTAAATAATTTAAATATGGCATTTATTTTTAATAAAAATATTTATTTACGAAGAGAAATATTTTTCATTTAACAATTTCCTTTATGAATAGTTTATAGTAATGATTTTTAAGTACAATATTGAAGAGTTTTCATTATATGCATTGAATTAAATATTTTGTCTTCGCATGGTTGTGCTGTTGTTGATGATTTCAGTTAACTGTTGACTTTTATATTTCCATTAATTTGTCAGTTGCGTAAATTGCACTTTAAAAACAAGACATTTATTGTTACTCTTTCTCAGCTTAAAATACGAGAATTTACCCAAATAAATTTATGGATAAAATGTAGTGTTTCAAACAAAATGATGTAGTTTAAAAAATCTATCCTTAAATTTTATTACATTTACTGAGCAGAAAGATCGTCGAGGTTTTACAGTTAACCGATAGGTGGCGCTAATATTTTTTTTCAATTGCCACTTAAGTGTTTGTAAATATTGGGAAATATGATTATATAATTATGAACTTTGAACATGAAAAAGTAACCTCCCTCTCATTTGTATACATATTCCATTAAATACCTAAAATATTAATATGTAGTTAATATTATGATAAAGATCAAATTTTAAAAGTGAAAATTCAATACTCTATTTGAGCAGTCATTTAACAATTTAAAATACCCTAGTTTAATTTCTTCGATACAATAAACAAAATCATCTGCCATATATTTTAAACATAACTGTTTTATAAACAGTCATATTTTCTTCATTCATATCAGTATATTATATTAAATGAATTCTAATACCTATTACATTAAAACTCTTTTTTCAAGAATGCCGTACATTGTTTATGTTATAGAATATTAGTAGTGTGCTTTAAATATGTCCAATTCACATAAGTTTTCAAATTAATAATAAATATATAAAGAAGAAGATATTTTTATTTCGCACAAACATATTTTATATTGTTGAATTAAGTAAAATGTTGAATTTTTAAAAAAATTATCATTGTAATTATCAGTAAGTTATTAGTGTATTAACATGTATCGATAGACATAAAATAATACATAAAATTCTTATTTTTAACATTATAAAAGTGTGAAAAACAAACCAAAAAATATTGTCAGAAGCTGCAAATTTAAGACAAAAGTTAATCACATGTGAAATTTAAACTTTATGATATTTAAATCGAAAATCGGAAATTCTTTCACACTACGTATAACTTTAAGGACTAAATGAGAGAATATTGTTTTAGATTTATGTGTAAATTATTTATTACAATTCAAAATTATTTGAATTTAATAATATTGTGGAATTCATATTTTATGGTATGTATGCATAAAACTGTGTTTCACATCGTTTAGTTATATATTATAGAATAACTGCATATTAGTATCAAATAAAAAATAATTTGTTCAAGATAAAATTAGCTTAAGTAAACTTCTTAAATTAATTTATAATGATAAATTTAATTCCAAAAGCTTAAAATAATATTAATAAATCTCAATCAATTGTGTTCACAATTATACAATTTAAAACTTTTTGACTTTTATACATGAGTTCATATTTTATGGTATGGATGTATAAATTGTGTCTGACATCGTTTTGACATAAATTACAGAATATCTGCATCTTAGTATAAAATAAAAAATAATTTGTTCAAGATAAAATTAGCTAAACTAAGCGTTTTTAATTTATAATGATAGATTTAATTACAAAAGCTTAAAATAATATTATTCAATTAAATGTATTGGCAGTATAACATTGAAAATGTTTGATTTTTTATCGACATATTTCGTTTATAATAGACTTTTAACAAAATAGATGTATTGAAAGTGTGATATATGAGTTTTTGATGTTACTTTTAATATATTTTTATATTTCGAGGGCACAAAAAATTTTCTTATTTACTCATTGCTTCAGCTATATAAAAATAATTATAATTTGAAAATAAAGAAATTTAAAAAAAATCCAACGATTACTTTCAAATTTATCTAATGTTTGTAAAGAAAGTGTATTTTTTAATATCAAATGTTATTATTAACCCAATATTTAAATAAAATAAAGAAATTCTTGATTTTAATATTACTATATGTTGAAGTTAAATTAAACGGAATCAAATGAATAAAACTAACTGTTCAATGAAACAAAAATTAAGAAAACAATTAATACTGTTACCCACGGAATATATTACTGGAAAAAAGCAATAGCGATTAGCTAATAATTTTATGTAAGAATACCAGATAAAAACAAGAGTTTTGAATTAAATAATGTTACTTCTAATGCATGAGAAATATATTTAATATTAGAGGTTCTTAATAATAATTATTTAAATAATAAGTGACATGAAAATCTATTGAATTTCAGAGATTTTCTTTCATCACATATAATAATAGGAAAATATAATAGGAAATTAATAATAGGATATCATAATAGGAAAATGATATATTGCTATAACATTTAAATCGATTGTTTTGAACTTTATCTTTCAAGTTATAAATATTTATAAGATTTCAAGCTTTTAAATTTTTTTGAGAAGATTCTCAAGTATCTCTTAAAAATCCTATTCTTGCAAAAAAATTCCGTTAATATTTTTAAGAAATAAGTTAAACCTCTTTTACTGTAATTTAAATTTTTCATTTTTATAGTACAAAATGCTTAATAATTTAATATTTTTTGACGGTGACTGAGATTAGAAAAATATAGTAAGCTTTAGAATTGCTTCTTCCATATATTTTTTATAGTTAAATTATTTTTGCTAAAAATTTCTTTCTTAAGATTTTCACTGTTACTGGTTTTATGCATAACACTTAATCCTTTTCTTAATGACTGCAATAATTTGTAGAATATTTTATAAGGCAATTTAAATTTCTTAATCCCTAGTTAATAATAAATATAATATCAAATGAGTCACGAATCATGAGTATACATGTAGAATCAATGATTACAGCTGCAACAAGTAATTATTAAATAGTGCAATTCGTACTTTTATTTATAATATGAATCTTGATAACTGAATAAAAAAATAAAATGGGAACAATTTTGATACGAAAATTTTTCTTATTTTGTTCTACGAAAATTCGATGTTCATTTTTTTTTTGTTTTGTAAACGGTCAGATATTATATGTACAAGATAATTTAGTAAGAGAAAATTTCTAAAGTATATTTATAGTGATCTCTAGAATGTTTTCTTTCTTGTAATTGTTTCTTTTTTTTTCTGACTTGAGAAAAACTAAAACTGTAAAAATGGGAAATAGTAGGAGACATTGGGGAATAAATGTGTGTTATAATATCCACTGTAATATTTTTTTACGTTTAAAAGCCGAAAATTTGTAACATGATAGTTTCTAGATTTTTTAAAATATAGTAATTATTAATATATTCTTACCTTGTAGCGACTTTAGATTTGCTCAATCTAAATTAAAACATATTTTCTTTATTTCTTTATTAATCGAAGTAAATTATTTAACAATTGCAACAATTAAAAAAAAAGATTAAGATTTTCTATGAAAACGATAAAAATAATTCGATTTGCTGGGAAATGTATTTAACTGCTACCCATTGTTAATGAGAAAATTGGTATGATTTTTTTAAATATTTAATTATGAATCTTAATTCTTACTTTCTAAATACCTCATTTTTTCTAAAATAAAATTCATATGGTAAATGCTATTTTAAATATAAAACAAACCCAGGAAAATTTTCCTTTCAATAATAACTACAATATTTTCACATATATTTAATAAAATTATAAAAATCTTTTCGTTAATATAATTTTTTTATTAAATATATCTTAAAATTTGCAAAATTGTTTGTCCTTTTATATATAAGAAACATAGTGATATTTGGTGATTTTAATGTTAAATGTTTTGAGTCAAGTTTTATTAATTTTTGTCTATAAGATTTTATTTATTATTGTGAATGTTGTTTTATGCAAAAAAAGAATTAAAAATTTATGAACATTTATTAAATATATTTTATTATAATAAATATATCTTTGATCTTATGCAAATGTGCTTTTATTTTTTAAATTAATTTAAAATAATCGGTCTCACTGATGTATAATGTGTTTACGGGTTATTTTTTGTAACAAAAATATATATTAAATTTGTAAACTTTTTTGCTTAATCTCATATATAAAATGCGATAATGAGAATAAAATATTATTCACATATTATTCTAATAATATAAAATGTCACTTATTTTGAATAAGTTGAGAAATTTTATCTTTTTAAAAATTAATGAAGATCTGATAAATAAAAAGCATAAACGAGTTTTTTTAATAATTTCTTTAAATGTTAATATTTTGGTTTAAATTAAGTCAAGTTAACTACAAAAATTATTATACTTTATAAAAATATTATATAAACTAATTAATAAAACTGTACATTTCTTTATAAATTAAAATATTTAAATTTTTTCACTGAATTTTAGAATTCTTTTCTGAAAAACAATTTGGTATGAATATTTCCTATTATGTATGATTAAAATGGCTATATGATGAAATGTAATATATTGTTGATGATAAAAAATTTAAAAAAAATATTACTTCCAAAAAAAGAATTTCAGTAAGTTTAAATTACAAAAAGAAATTAATTTTTTTCCATTACCTTTCTTTATTTATGTTAAAGGAAGATGGAGTTAAAATGAGTGTAAAATATTTTTAATAAAAAAAGAATATTTATAATATTAAGATTTAAATGAACTTTTTAAAGATAAAATAATTTATCTTCCTTTTTAAAAAGAAGCATTTGTATAAGATATTTAAGCATTGTTTTTTTCACTTTTGGTAATAATTCACATCATTTATGTTTTTACCTTTTGTAACTTGCTTGTAAGGAAATTTCTTTATTGTATTTATACTTTACGTAGAATTGCATTTTTTCCTTTTTTCTTATTTATCATTTAGAAAATTAAGAGTCAAATACTGTAGAAACTAAAATAAAAATATATGATTGCAACTAAATGATCAAATTTTAGTAAAAACAGGATGCGTAATTAAGAAAAAGGTCCTTTTTAAAACTGCACACTTTTAACATGTTTCTGAAATCAACAAAACCGAAAAAGTAATTTGTTGTTTAGAGTATTCGCTTTCTTCTAATTATCTATGTACTAATTCAAGTAATAAATGAGTGTTCTTATGCAGCAAATTTCTATTGTTTTTTTATTTAAGAAAAGAAAGATTTATTCTCAATGTTGTTATATTTGTTCTTAAGAAATGCATTTAGTGCACTTTATTTAATTGTAAAGCATTAAATAAAATAAAATATCTAGAAAATGTAATTTGCCCATAGACATAACACATTTTCCAGAAATTCTTATTTGGGAGGTAATTATATATATACTCATAATTGCATTTTATTTTTAAGTTATGTAATAGTCGAAATTGCATCTTAAGCTAAATTTCTAAAACATCTGAGTGAGTTTAAATAAAAAAATATTAAGAATATTTATTTTTTGTTTGATATTATTAAAAAATCAATTAATGTTAGAAATTATTTAAAATTCTTCTAGCAACAGTTCCAAGAAAATTGAGTATACATAGATTGCCCGTTGCATTCGCTATTAAAAATCACTATGTGATTTTCATTTTATTGATATTAAAATCTTAAGATTGTTCTAATTATGTGAAAATTATATATTTATGTAAAACAATTAAATTATTTTCACTTTTAGAAGAATTTAAATAATTAATTCATTTAAATTGTTTTAGGTTTATTGAAAGTATTCATGAAAATAGTTTGCTTTTTTTGTACAAAACAAAATATATATGTGTTTGTGAAAGCAAAATAGTAGCCAAAACAAATTTCAAAGCACATTTTAAATGAAATTATTATAAAATCTTTTATGTGAAAATTTACTTAAATATCCGTTTTTAAATTAACAAAATTTGAATTGTGCTTAAGAACATAATTTTAAAATACTTATTAACAATGTTTCGAAGAGAAAATTACCAGTTTAAAATGTAATCATTAAAAATTAAGATAATAAATGTATATTGCTTATGACGGAATAAATATATATTGGTAGTAACGGGTTTTGGTGTAATAGTTATAAATGTTGAGTATTGTTAAAATACTTAATATTTATTAATTTTAATTAATTACAGTTAAAGTAATATATCTTATACTATTTATTGGTTTTATTAGTATGTTTTTAGATTACACCAATCACAATAATCCCCTAACATACTTTCTATTCGGTATTTCATTATTGAGTGCAAATTTAGATCGAAAAATATTTCATGACTGAAATTATATAAAAAATCGCACAAATTGATTAGATCATACAATAATGTGAATAATAATGATTTCATTTACTAGATATCTATAGATATAAGTAACTCATATATGCTAAATTTATTAAAATTTATATTTAAATTACAAGTGTCGCCTTAAACATTTAAATTCATTTGAGAATTTGAATCTATAGACTATTGTGTCATCACACTTAAAATACTATTTCTTATTCTTCAGGAATAAAATTTTAAATGAAGGAAATACTTGCGATAAAATGCAATAGATGTCACCAATTAGCGAAAATGTTTTTATTAAATACTATTTTGTAAAATTCTATATATATCTTTTAATACACTACTGGACATTAAAATTGCTACACCAAGAAGGCGATATGCTACAGACGTGACATTTATACGAAAAGGAGAAAGTACTGTGATATGCAAATGATTAGCTTTTCAGTGCATTCAGACAAAGCAGGCGCCAGTAGCGACACCTAAATTGTGTTTAAATGAGGAAATTGTTCAGCAGGTTCCTTACACAAAAATTGCATTTGAACGTTGTTGCCTGGTGAAAAGTTGTTGTGATGCCTCGTATAAGAAGGAGAAATGCGTACCAGCACGTTTCTGACTTTGATAAAGGTCGAATTGTAGCGTACCGGGATTGTGGCTTATCTTATATCAATATTGCTGGTCGCGTCGGTCGAGATCCAATGACTGTTAGCAGAATATGGAATCGATGGTTTCAGGACGGTAATACGGAACGGCATGCGGGATTTCAACGGCCACCTATCACTAGCAGCCGAGAAGACAGGCATATTATCCGCATGGCCGTAATGGATAATGCAACCACGTCACGAGCCGTGAGTCAAGAAACGGAGTCGTTTTGGAAGACAACAAGTGTCTGCACGAACAGTTCGACGACGTTAGCAACAGCATGGACTCTCAGCTTGGAGACCATGGCTGCGGCTTCCCTTGACGCTGTGTCATAGACAAGAGCGCCTTCAATGGTGTGATCAACGACGAACCTGGGTGCACGAATGGCGAGACGTCATCTTTTCAGATGAATCCAGGGTCTGTGTACAGCATCATGATGGTGGCATCCGTGTTTGGCGACATCGTGGTGAACGCACACTGGCAGCGTGCATTCGTCATCGTCATGCTGGCCCATCACTTGGCGTGATGGTATGGAGTGATATTGGATACACGTCTCGATCACCTCTTGTTCACATTGACGGTGCTTTGAACAGTGCACGTTACATTTCTGGTGTGTTATGACTCGTGGTTCTACCATTTATTCGAGCCCTGCGAAACCCTACATTTCAGCAGGATAATGCCCGACCGCATGTTGCCGGCATTGTACGGACCTTCCTTGATACGAAACATGTTCGGCTGTTGCCCTGGGCAGCACGTTCTCCAGATCTTTCACCAATAGAAAACGTCTGGTCAATGGTTGCCGAGCGACTGGCTCGTCACCAAACGCCAGTCACTACGGTTGATGAACTGCGTCATCGTGTTGAAGCTGTATGGGCATCTGTACCTGTACATGCAATCCAATCTCTGTTTGACTCAATGCCCAGGCGTATAACTGCTGTTATTACTGCCAGAGGTGGTTGTTCTGGGTACTGATTTCTCAGGATCTATCCAGCCAAATTTTTTAAAAATTTAATCACTTGTTATTTCTAGTATAATATATTTGTCCAATAAATATCATTTTGTTATCTGCATTTCTTCTTGGTGTAGCAATTTTAATAGCTAGTAGTGTAGGATTACCTAATTAATATTACCTGCATGGACTGTTATTAAAACTTGAAACGATAAATTATATATTAATACAAATAATTTCAGTGTTCAATAATTTTCCTGTATAAAAACTAATTTTCGAATTTTATGAGATATAATTAACGATTTTACTGTTATTTCCTAAATGGAAACTTTTTTTTAGTTAAATGTGCATATAATGATAAAGTAATAACTTTCCTTATCAACACTTTTAACTCTTTTTGGTAATTTATTCTTAATCGAATGTGTATAATGATAAAGTAATAACTTTTTTATCAACACACTTAATTGTTTTTTGTAATTCATTCTTAATCAAATGTATATATAATGATAAAGTAATGACTTTTCTTATCAACACTTTTAACTGTTTTTGTTAATTCATTCTTAATGAAATGTGTATACAATGATAAAGTAATAACTATTCTTATCAACACTTTTAACTGTTTTTGGTAATTCATTCTTAATCGAATGTGTGTGTAATGATAAAGTAATAACTTTTCTTATCAACATTGTTAACTGTTTTTGGTAATTCATTCATAATCAAATGTGTGTATAATGATGAATTAATAACTATTCTTATGAATACTTTTACTAAAATTTTAATATTTAAATTTCCTTTTTAATTCAACGCACTTTTAACTATCATTCTAATCACTATAAATGATTGTAAATTGCAGTAAAATTCGCCTGACAGAATCTTATAGATAATTCTTAAAAGCAAATTAGTATTTATAAAGCAAAAAAAGGTTTTATATTCGATAATAATAAAATCAATAATAACAGATTATTTAGCTGAAAGATGTTTCAATATAAATTTTACCTTGCTTCATCTACATTACATGCATTTTAAAAGAAAATATTGATAAAAACGAGTTTACTTTTTTAAATATTACAAAAAACTATTAATTTAAATTGAAGTAGTGTCAAGTTACAATTTCATGCTAGAAGAAAAATATTATTACAAATCATGAAATTTATTTGTCTTTGGAGAAATATAGTGAAATTAGCATTAAATAGAATGATAAGCCTAATGAATGAACATAAGATTAATATTATATTGTTTATCATTATTTTGATTATTTAATAATAGAATAGTATGATTATTTCGTAAGAATAACATTAAAATTTTTATTCTGATTATTTGCTTGATTTGTCTAATATTCTCAGAAAAAAGTATAAATTTTCATATTTATTTTTCTTGTACATTGCTTAGAAATAAAATCAATTTCATGTTTATATCCTATAAAAATTTATTTCTACTCTTTTCGAAATTAAGAAAAAAAACTATTTGTCTTCAATCAAGAAATGTTTATTTTAAAGCAACAAATAGAACAAGCAGCAAGTAATACATAGCCTAAATAGATGTATTTTGAATCTTGAAATGAAATGAAATTACTTTTTTTATTCAGAAATCAATTACATGATTAAATGATGGCTTATTGTAAAAAGTGATATTGAAAAATGTATCAAGATATTTATTTATATAATTTATATTTTAAATAAAAAATATTAGAGAATTTCAATTTTTGTAATTAATTAGATGACACGTATTTTGAAATTAAATCAGTAATCATCTAATATTGAAATGCAATTTATTTAAAATGGAAAAAAATGCACATAGACAGATATAAGTATATTTTAAAATTTTGAAATACTTTCAAGGTATTTTATATTTTGAGATTATTTTAACCATACCCCCCTTCCATTTTGAAAATTTTATCATATATATATTGAAAATATATATGATATATATTGTAACTGTATTTTGTAATTTTGGACTTAATTTTTAAATGTCATTGGTTTTTAACTAACATAATGGATATTTGTTTGGAAAAAACTAAACTTTGAAAGATATTCTATATTAGGTCCTTATGTGTATTTGAAAAACACATACGTTAACATCAATATCACTTTAGGATCAACATTAATACTCATTGTATTACATAATGTAATTTTAATTTTATTTTAAATATAAAAAGTATAAGGGACTATTGAATTTTTTCCACATTTCACAACACTGATTTTTAATTAAATTTTCTTGAAGGGTAAACGTTTTGTATGGTAAGCAATAAATAACAAAATATGCAGAGAAATTATTTGGGCATGGTTTATTTTTGCCCTTAAAAAGTGCTAATAAACGATATTTCTCTGAAAATATAAGATCGTGATCTTTAATATTTTTAAATCGATATTTATTTTTTCAACAAAAGTTTTGTTTAATATTACAGAAATATTTTCAGACACATTTTGTGCTTTTATAAGCAGGAAATTTAATTTAAATAGATAACTTGAAGATGGAGAAAAGTATTTAGGAAGTATTATCCTTGTTTTGTGAGTTCTTAAGAAGAGAATTTTATGATGACATCATTTTAAATATCTTAGGAAAGATTAAATAAGTTTGCTTAAATACAAAATTTTAACAAAATTATATAATGACAATTTTAAAATATCTCTTGTTTGTGATAATGAACGTGTAAAAATAAACTTTATTTATTGAATAAAGAAGATTCCATGTGTTTTATCTAATATTTAATCATAAATTGTATGATACTCTAAATAAAAAATTCTTATTGTTTTTATTATCTTATTGAATAACATTTTGTGTGGTTATATAAAAAGTTAGCGACTTTTTATGCTATATGATGGAGGATTTGCGTAAATACATTTCTAGATATTGTCTTTGTACACGAAACTGTTATTCACATGAGTAATAAAGTGAAATAAAAATATTATAATTACATTATGAAACAATATGTTTAGAATATCCCTTTATGAATTTTATGTGTTTTGAATTCATTTACACCCAAACTTAAAAGTATCATTTTATGATAAATGTAAAGTGAAAAAAAATGTTTTATTAAAATGAGCGAAAATGAATTTGAAAGTAAATTTAAAATAAATGCTAATGCATAGACAATAAAATTTTATTTTCATTTATTCACTACAACCTGCCTTACAAGATAATTTGAGACTGTAATATTAATTTTTTCCTAATGGCATTTTTAGTTGCTCAAGCAAATTTTAAATCTGAAGATTTTTATACTTGTTTAGTTATATTTAAATGTATATCTCCTTTAAGAGCTTTTTTGCTTCTCCCACACATAAATTTTAAAATCTTCTAGTATCAGCCAGCAGTTAGACAAGTTTAGGAAGTGCATACTTTTTTTGATGAATAAGTGACTATCATAATGAAAAGAGACGAAATATGGCAAAAACGAAAATTGATATCATTTGTGTTAACCCAGATAGCAAACAGTGGTCCTCAGGATGTTCGGAGAACGTCCTCTTTCGTCCACCTGGACTTAAGAGGACGTCCGGTAGGGGTGCAGCGACGTCTTACGGACATTCTCCGCACGTACCAATGTCCGGAAGTAACACGTACGTAGGTCGTCCCATAGACCTCCAAGACGGACGTGATTTGGCACATATTGGACGTGATCTGGCACATATTGACCGTGATTTGACACATATTTGGACATTCATATAACAGCCATATTAAGCGTGTTTTTAAAATTTAGTATTAAATAATGTGCACTATCATTGTTTTTAAGCAATAATTCAGTAAATTTTTTGTATGTTATTAAAGTTTACATACTTTATTTACTAATATAATTATATGTATTTTTGTTTATAACTTCATTATTATTCATTAAGTTTTTTCACTGTTATTTTTTTCTGTAATAATTCAGTAAACTTTTTGTATGTTATTAAAGTTTACATACTTTATTTACTAATAATTGTGTATTTTTGCTTATAACTTTATTATTATTCAATAAGCTTTTTTCACTGTTATTTTTTTCTGCAATAATTCAGTAAACTTTTTGTATGTCATTAAAGTTTACATACTTTATTTACTAATAATTATGTGTATTTCTGTTTATAACTTCATTATTATTCATAAAGCTTTTTTCACTGTTATTTTTTCTGTAAGTAGTGACTGATACCATTTCGCAAAAAAATAAAGAAATGAAAAATAATTATTTTTCCTTTCTTTAATTTTTTTTGCAACATTATTATGAATATAAATTACTACTGTTCTAAAAAATAAATGCAATAAAATTGTCAAATTATTAACCGAAAATTTCATTGGAAGGAAATATTAATACTTCTGACAAAGGAATTCTTTTGGGGTATATCTAAATGCTAAATTTTTAAAATGAAAGATATCTAAAAAAAGGCTACATTGTTCAGAAGTATATCATACTTTTAAACAATGTAGCATTTTTTTAAATATAAGAGAAATATACATGTTTTAATATAAGCAAATGCATTACAATATTAGCAAATATATTAATATAGATTTAAATATTTGAATTTATGCTTATGTGAAACAGGGGGAACTGCTAAGCGATTAAAATTTCATAGAAGAAATAAATACAAATATATCAATTTTAATATAAGTATATATATTGTAATATAGATTAAAATATTTGCATTTGTTTGTAACACAGGAAGAATTTTTAAACGATTGTATTTTAAAAAAGAAAAATAAATAAATATATATGTATATAAAACACTGGTATATATATACCAAAACATTTTATTCACACACACAAATGCACATGAAAATTAACTCATTTAATCTACAACAATCATTTAAATAACAGAGAATCCACAATTTCAATTGGCACACTTAAATTAAGTTCTAATTAATAATTATCTAATTTTTATTTTTCTCACATAAGAAAATAGCCAATTTCTGAAATGTTTCCATGAGACTATTTTAACAGCATCATTATGATTTATTACACCATAATTCCATTTCAAACACTATAATTATATTTTGTTTTCTTTGAAATATTCAAAATTCTTTTTTCATTTAAAGAGTGATTCAAAATTGCACAGTTTTAAGTATAAATCAAATGAATTTAAGAAATTAAATGAAATATAATTTGGGACAAAATATAGTTATTAGATTGTTAATTTCACAGCATTCTATATACACACTCAATTTTTATTCACAATAATTATTATTATTAAAATCATTATTATTTACACAATCATTATTTTTTTCTAATTCTCCGCCCTTTCTTCAGCATGCCGCAGCCAATTCAATATGCTCTTAGCCATCACTGCTTTTGTAACTTGAGGCATATGAAAACAGACTGCATCTATTATTAAAAAAATAAATTAATATTTTATAAGATAATCTAGAAAGATCAAGATTATCAGAAACAAAACTTTATATGTTAAGGTTTAATGATTATTTCAACAACTTAAATTTTATTTTAAAGATATAAATTAGTTTAAAAGAGCTACTGTTAAAAAAATTCAACACTTGTAAAGCAATAAAGCAAAATAATTTTCTTATCACCATTAGATTCTCATTTGATAGTTAAAAAATAAACAACACATGGACTTAAAGACATAACAAATCCCAACAATGAAGTAGCAAGTTTAAAATTTTTAATACTTTTTATAACATATTAAAATTAGTCTGATAAAAAATAACCTTTCAAATTAATTAAATATAAAATTAGTCCAAAATTCAATCCTTTCCAGCCGTAATTTTATAATCTGCAGTTGCTTTAAAATTTCTGAAAAATCTAAACTAGAGATGCATCTTTTTCATTTAAAGAGAATATAAATTTGTTTTTTTGAATCAAAAATTTATTTAGTGAAATCATCATGCAAAATTTTAAGAAAATAAAATTTCATGTTAGAAATGTATACATTTTTCTTTAAAATTTATTATTAAATAAAATTTGTGTTATTAAATATTCCTTTCTAAATGAAGATTAAATAATATAATGACTTGTAAGATGACTTTTCTATTAATAATCTACTTACACACTCAAATTTAGGAATGAATTATTTAACATTCAGTTTTAATTTTAGCTCTGTAATTCCCTATAAATACATTCAACACATTAAAACAATACAATTTAAAAAATATAATGACTTTGGAGCTACTATGTGATTAACTAATGATCTTTCATAACATTTTAAAGTAACATTTTTAAACTAAAAATTTCTAAATTCATAAATTGTAAAACGAGAAGAATACATAAAATTAGCCAGCCTGAATATTGCTATTTATTTATTGAAAAGACTTGATGCATTGTACAGTATAATAATTATACACTAATTAAGAAATCATATATTTAGTTTCAAAACATAAGATTAGAACAATACAAGTACTTTACATTACACCTTAATATTAACTTTTTAACATGAAAAAACAATTTAAAAATAAAATCTTTAGCATTTATAATCTTAATAATAGCCGAATTAAAATATCCATTGAATTATAACATTGGAATATATGTTTACAATCATCTACTTTTTGATAGCAGTAACGTAAGGCTTAACAATTATGATAAATAGTATATAAGTTTTAAAAAGTTTAAGTATAAACAATAAACATTTTTACACTCACCTTCAATAGAATTCTTTGCTTGTGAAAAGTTATAACAAGTGCAGTGAATTATTTTAGTATTTAAATCTTCTTATTCAAAATTTCGTTCACGTTGTTCGATGTGTAAACACTCACCAGCGATTCCGTGCGTCTCCCCAAGCAGACTTCCGGTTCTTGATGTAAGCAGACTTCCGGTTTTAAATGTAAGCTTTTCTGCGCATGCGTCGAAATGAACGGAGCAAATTTCTTTCGCTCGATTCAACGCCAAGTCTTTTTATTTAGAACTTCGGCACTAACTACGAATTTATAAACGTGCGTGCATTCTAAATTTGTTGGTTTAGCATTAACTTGTTCGAGTGTTTGAGTTTGATAAAATCGCATTTAAAGCCTTTGCATCCTTA
>JAPDSC010107940.1:0-10291 GCA_026290005.1 Latrodectus geometricus
GGCACTTTTCTTTCATAAGCCGCCTCGCCATGACTAAAAGGCCGAGTCGGTAGCCGAATAGTTAGCGCTCTGCCTTTCGGTTCAACTGTTCCTGGGCTCGAATCCTAGCTCGGTGACCTGTGTGTAATAGTTTAAAATTCACTTTAAGTTGGCATAGACTGCTAAAACTGACTGATGAGCAACAAACAAACCGAATCTTTACTAAATAGAGGTTTCATTTATTCTAAGAAATGAATACAAAAATTCCTTACCTCTATCTAAATTTCAGATTTCCAAATAAACCAATTTATAAGAAGATATTTCTGGAATGTTATCATTTACATCTTAGAAGTACGCTCTAGGATTAAGAAAAGTTAAACAACTCGTTGGATGTTTCCATTTGTTCTGCAATTTCTTTTAAACAAGTAAAATTGCATAATGTGAAGCAAAAATAAATGCATCATTTTCGGCAAAAACGAAGGGGAAAAAAATCGCTCCGGCAAACAATTATGTGGGGACAGGCAAATTACGCTGCATAAGACTAAAATTCTTGTAATGCGAAAGACGTGCGGAAAGTGCCTACTCGTCCTTTTCTTTTCAGTGCCGGCAATAAAAACGCAGAACAAAAAGCTGCAAGAAGCCGCCAAAGAGTCGTGACAACGCCAAATGGCTGCCAAAAAATTTTACGATACTCATTGAAAAAAGTACCCTTAATGGAGGCCAAGGCCTTTGACCTTTCACATCACTTTGTTTCCATATCTACAATCTGAACTAATTCACAAACTCTTTCAAAATATTGGCTTTAATGTTTGCGAAATTTAGAATTCCATCAAAATAAAAAGACGCCGATTCCCATGCTTCAACTCAAGTCGCACGCTAAAAATTAATTCTACTTATCGCTTAGCAGACTAATCGGGAAATTGTGCCCGGATTGATATTTCTCAATCTCAACTTTCTGAATTCTCAACAACAGTTATATAATACAACTCAACCTATAAAATGAGAAATTTCTTTTGAATTACCTTTGATTTTATTTAAATTTTTATTGGATTAGTAATGAGTGCAGGGAGAATACAAACATAAAAAAATACGTATTAATTAAAATATTAAACTTATGACATTTTTAAAATGATTAATACTCGATGTAATACTGATAAGAGCAATACTCGATACTCTTGAGTTCAAAGATGCATTATGCATCCACATTATACAATCCAATCAGTGTCCACAGTTCCCATCTTAAATTATTTAAAAAAAGCAAATTACACCGAGCACCATTAAGACGGATAATAAATTGAGTACTCAATGAACTTCGGCTGCATTACTAAGGCCAACTTTAGTCCTCATTGAGTAGCCAATGAAATAACCCCACGTGGTCGAAATAGCATATTGGGTATAAAAATTTAAAATGCTGGCTATTTTGGAATATTTTCTTCATTTTTTGTGTAATGGGAAATCTTAAAATTTTACAAAATGGGAGAATTATTGGTATTCCGCCAAAAGAAGCACTGTGTTTCAGGAATTCACAAATATTAAACGGATATCATTCCGATCTTCTAATGGGACGTGCACCATGATTGGTAAAATATAACTAGCCTACAATGTTGAAAATAAACTTGGTAATCGTTTTGTTCGAGCATCTGCATTGCATTCTCAAGGACATAAGACCTGCAGTCATGGCCAAGAACGTCGTTTGCGATGATGAGAAAGGATTTTCCAATACCCAGTAATTGAACAAATGAAGATTCAAGTGAATACAGGACTCCAGACTTGTGCCTAACTACACAACAAACTGATCTATACATGTATAAGTCTCCAAAGAAGTGCATAAGTACAGGGTGATCTTTTTTTTAAAGCGACAGTGTTTGGAACACCCTTTAGCTAGATCTAATAGCAGAAATGGCACTAAACTTGGTATTTAGACTAATCAAAACATAAAAAAATAGAATTCCCTGAAAAAAATTTAGTTCCAAAAATCGTCAGAAGGGCATTTTGTGGCGCTGCTGTAGCTAACAATAATGATAATTAGCATAAGATACGGGTATCAAAGAAAAATGCAAATGTTCTGCAATGACAGCGCCAATTATAAGGACTATAAAAGCAAGTATCAGAGAGCTTTGACAAATAATATCAGCTGAAGTAAACGAGTTCCAGTGGCCATGCCTCTCACACTACTGGAACGTACGTTACTGGTACGACATAACTAAAACAGTGCGGAATATTCCGTACGACTATCGAGAACGTTGCGCACAGAATGCGCGGTGTTATTTCTGAGAACGATACTCACATTGAATATGGTGTAATTCCTAACCGGGAAAGTTAATGTAATAAATAAAAATTAATAACTTAATTGTAAGATTGTATGTGTTAGTGTTTTTCTTTTTTCACATTTTATACATTGTAAAGCGCCACAAAATGCCCTAGTGGCGATTTTCGGAACTAAATTGTTTTCATAGAATTTTTTTTCCCCATTTCTTGATTAGACTAAATACCAAGTTTGCGGCCTTTTCGGCTATTAGATCGCGATACAGGGCTCACCAAACACTGTCATTTAAAAAAAGATCACCCTGTATATGAGGAAATTCTTATGTTGATATGATATGATTGAGGGCATTACTTCATATTCTATTTATCATGAGTGAAATTTTAACATTCAATATCACTGATAACATTCATTACAATTTATGGAAACTAAAAACATTTTTTTTTTTGTATAACATATCCATAAGTTAATAATTTTTCACACACTGATCCTCATCTTATATTCATTTGTCTGTGAAAGATATATTTACACACTCCAATTTTTGAATAGTTTATGTTTAATTATTGAATTATATCTAAAAATTAAAGTATTTAGAGTACAAAAAATTTTGAGGAAATACAAATACTGGCCAATTTTAACAAACAGACCAACATGAAGATGGTATATTATGAATATAAAAGTTTAGTTCTTTATTGCATTTTAGCAAAAGAGACCATTATTGGAGACTTCTAAAAAAAGAAAAAAAAAACTCGGAGATCACCATGAGAATTGTCCCTTCTGTGTATTGGGGGCTTCGAAACAATTTATAATAAATTTCAGCAAAATGATCAGCAAGCTAAATCATAAAAGTGCCCGTATGTGGTCAAATCTTACATAAAAATCTATATTTATTGCTGATCAATTTCAGGATATAGATTCTTATATAAATCAATTATTGTTTTCCCAACATTACTGTGTAAAAAACAAATACTAGAAATCAGTTTTTCAAAATTCGATTTTTTCTGACATCCACGAATATAATTGCCCCACTCCATTTTATGTATCGATACAAGAATTAAATATATTTCTTTTTTAATTATTTAAACCGTCTCAAGAAAGTTGTAATAAATTTGGGATAAATCAATATTTCGAATTTCTTTTTGTATTTGATACATAAGTGAAGTTTTTTAATGGATGCTAAATAATTTCAAAGTTTGTTAATTGTTACAAAATAAGACTTTTGTCTAATTTATAACGCTTTGCAATATTCTGCTTAAGACATTTTCCATAACAGGGTTTAATAGCAGAATAACTAAAATGGTGCAATCATATTGCTGATTTTTTGAAGCTCCACGAGTTCTTTGTTCATCGCCATCAAATGATTCCGCCGACGGAAAACGCCGAAGGAATGATTTCAATTAAGATGGAACTAGATCAGATGGAGATAAAGTGAGCAGCGAATGCCAAGGAAGCCAACAGGGGTGAGAGCCTCGCCTAGATCTGCGAAGTGAACGTTTCTATTCTGGTAATGGCGACAAAATATCCCCCATCTGACGACCTTTTTTTTCATGAGCATCTAAGAGATCATCAGCAAAGGTGTGTGTTTTGCACTATTTTGTAAACAAAGATCGGAGGTCAATGCTCTTAATTGTCGCCTTGATGACTCTGAATAGAGAATTGGAAAACAATCGGCAGACATTGCTTTTGCGTACGAGAAGGAGAACAAGTAAAAAAATCTAGATTTACTAAACAGTAAATCCAGGATTAAACAGTAAATCTAGCATTAATTCCGCTTTAAAATTAAAAGTAAAATAATTTAAGCGAGGTATTTGGAGTATCATTCAAATTTGGAATACTTTAAAAAAGTCTAAGAGTTATGCCTGAAATTTATATAATCTCATAGCAATTGTCTCGTTTAAAACTTAAGTGGCCAGTAACTTTCTTTCACAAATGTCATTTCGAACACTGTTCTTTCAATTTATAAAATCAATAAAGACAGCATGGGCAGCATTAAAACTTATTTTGCATAGAGCAACTAGCAGTAACCTTTTCCCTTTTTATTCACTCAATTTGAAAAAGATATCAGCGAGTATTTGGGGAATCTTTTTCAGAGAAGTTTCTTTAAATTATGATTTCCTTGAAAGTGGACTCGTTTCTATTATAGAAATAACCTCGTTATTAGATACAGTAAAAAAACATCTTGTATTTTATACTTTGTTCTTTTTTGCAGCTTCACTTTCACTTTTTACACACGAGGAATCTTTTAACCATGATTTCCGATTTAACCCTTCTTTGATTGATTTTTTCTTTATTGGTGAAATTAATCAAGTTGATATAATTCATGTTCAAAACTAAAGGGAAAATGGTTAAAAAATCTTAGTATATATTTATAGTATAAATTTAGCAAAAAACAATATGTTAAAAATTTCCATCCTCATACAAAGTTAGATCATTAGCTTAGTACTAAATAGAAATAAAAGAGGAAAATAACAGAAACACGTGTTACAAACCTTTCTTCCACTCATTTTCAATTTTTTAGCAATAGAAACTCCAATATAGTAAAACAAAATTATAAACGAAATCATACGTTTATTGCAACTACAACAAACAGCGGAATGAGACAACTTTAAGCACTGATAATGACACTTGTTTATTTTCGACAGCTATGTTTCTTTATATGCAATAGACATTAAAAAGGTATCCAAACACGATCCACTTAAAGTGAACTTGTTCTTTTATATAATTTTTGGGCATTATAGGTTATGATGGAAATTTCCACCATTATGCAAAGAAGGGTTAAAATAATTTCCGCGCTATTATAATCAATGGTAGTGAAATTTCCATGCACCTAGCCTAAAGTTGGGTTCTACCATGGAAATATCTGGAGGGGGGAGTCTTTGTAATCTTGAAGTAAAGATAAAGTGGAAGAAACCTCGTATCTCCTGAGGTATCATTTCACTAGGAGGACATTGCAACCAGGATCTATTTTATGCCCCAGCCCTGCTTTTAGTAAACACCACGGATCTTTTTTTATGTCGGAATTCAAATTTATTACCATCTGATAACCAATCAAACCACCACAGCGTTAGACCGTTGAAGTATTGGAATAATAGTTAGAACGTAGTCATTGACAATCTATTTAATGAAACAAAACGAAAAATGAAGATGAGATATTCCTGACTAATCATGCCTGTTGAATTTTTCCATAACAGAAGCATAATCGAACTGCTTCATAAAAAATAATCAAAAAGAACTTAATTAAATTAACACTTAGTTCCATCTGGTAACATCTCATAATATTTTAGGCTGATTGATCATAACTCACATTTAATAATAATTTAGCGTAAGGAAGTTGTTCAGCTGAGTGCACAAAGATAAGCAAAAGATTGGAAAAAATTTAGAATTAAAAAATATTTTCTTTTGATTTTTAAAACTACAGAAACAGAGTATACGAGAAACAAAATATGAATAAAAACACTTTTTACAGTGAAACCGGAATTAGTGAATGAAATAAATAGAATGAAGGAAGCAGTAGATTCAAAATAAAAATACAACTTTCATTAAGAAACAAGGGCAAACGTAGTAAGAAAGAAGAAAACAGTAGGAATCAAAAATAAAATATAGATCAGTGGAAATAAGAATTATAAATGAAGAAATACACAATTACCATAATTACAGAAAAAGTATGTGGTGAAACACGGATAAAAAGAAATTGGAAATAAAAAGTAGAAAATCATTATTTCGAATAATCCTAAAAACATAAATATGGAATATTATCAAATAACAAATAGGAGGTTTAAATGAACCGTATAGTGAAATATGGAGTAGGAAATACAATAAAGAAAGCTGTAGAAATTGAAAGAAAGAAAGTGAAAGAAATGGGAAAGACAAAGAAAACTATATATTGAAGGAAAGGTTTCACAGAGAAAAAATAAGAAATATAAAGAAATTAAATTTGTAGAAATTAAAAGAAAGAAAGTGTGGAAGAGAAATAGGAAATACAGAAAGAAGAAAACTAGATATTGAAGGAAAAGTTTCATAGAAGAACAAAGGAATACAAAGCAAGAAACTGTAGAAATGAAATGAAAGAAAATTTCATTGTGGAAGAAATGGGAATAAAAAACTGTAGAAATTGAAGGAAAGAAAGTTTCAGAGTGAAAGAAATGGGTAATACAAAGTAGAAAGTTATGTAAATTGCAATAAAGAAAGTTTCATGCTAAAAGAAATAGAAAATACAAAAAAGAGAAAGTTGTAGAAATTGAAAGAAAGAAAGGTCCATAGTAAAAGAGATAGAACCAACAGCGAACAAAAATCTGTAAAAATAAAATAACAGAATATTTCATAGTGAAACGAGGAGAATCACGAGAAAGAACTGCAAACAGAAAGTAGCAAGAATGAAGGAAAATGCGTTGCAGTGAAACATTCAAAACAGGAGCAAGAAATATAAAAAAGGAAGTATTAAGACTTGAAGAAATTTTTATTCGTAAGACAAGGAAACAATTTGTTAAGAAATTCAAAAAGTAAAAGTCGAAACTAAAAGAAAATATGGTGAAATACAGAGTACAACGCTAAAGATGAAATTGCAAAAAACATTATGGAAAATGAAGTGATGGAAGTATTCGTGAATAAAGAAAAATCAGTACAAAAATTAATAAAAATCTCATTGTAAAACAGGGAGAAATATTAGTAACAAGTAAGCAGCAAAAATTAAAGAAACTTCACGAAGACTTAGAACAAAACTGAAGTTGGATGTATGAAGAACGAGACGCGATAAAAAAATCTGGCAAAGCATAGAACTGCGGAAATAGAAAATAAGTAGCGAAACTAACCAAACGAAATTGATTACTAAATCAGAATAAAAAACATAGGAAGATCGACGTATTCAATAATCTTTGTAACATTTGCAGTACTCAAGTACAACATTTGTATTTTTCTTTGATACCCATCTTTCATGCTAATTCTCATTATTGTAAACTACAACAGCGCCACAAAACCCCCAAGTGGTGATTTTTAGAACTAATTTTTTTTTTTCACGGCATCCTTTTTCCCATGTTTTGATTTGTCTAAAAACCAAGTTTGGTGCCATTTCAGCAATTAGATCGCGCTGCATTATGCTCCAAATAATCACTTTAAAAAGATCACACTATATATCTTTTTTTATCTATCTTTTTCTATCTATACAGAGTACATTGGAAATAGCTAACATCAGAAGATTCAAATTAGGTATCACTCTTTGTAAGCAATATTGTTGCATTAGTAAGCTTCCCTATATTTAGGTCTGAATTGGGTTTTATTCGTTTGAGGGAGGGAATCTTCGTAATTTAGAAGCAGGGATCAAGCAGAAGACCCGCGAATACGTGACATGCCATCCCCAGGGGTATCTTTGCACTTGGAGGACATTGCAGCCATCATCTATTAAACGTGCCCAAGACATTTTAGTGAACACGATGGATCTTCGTAATGACGAATCAGAATGACGCTCTAACCAATAAGGCCATCGCGGTCTTAGTAGGCAGTATTGTCCATTCACGCTCTCACTGCAAAACTGCATTCTGTATCACCTTATAATTGAAAGCTGTAATACCGGATAATCTCTAGGAATCTCCGGATAATCAGATAATCAGGAACACCGAATAATGCTTTAGGAAGAACTTCCTATAATTATGTTCACAACTACGTAATGTTTTTCGTGAATAAGCATCGTATCTAATTATTCCAAGCAGGGAAATTTTTAGGATTCTAAACTTGAAATCGAAGCAACCAAATTAATGAACATGCATGCAGATATTAAAAAACACATCTCCCAGTGTCAATAGAAGTTAAAATCGAATTTGAGGCATTCTAGTTGGAAGAATGAATTACCACCACTGGAACATGGCGAACTTCGAATGCAGCTTGAAGTTTTAAACTGAGGAAATCCCTTTGAATCGAGTAATCGATTCCGTTTAATATATGTCAATCCAATAAAAAACTGCAGTGTTTTGAGAATCTGTGCTCATATCGAATCGAAGATTATCCTTGTCCTATTTCACGACCTGCGTCAGTATGATGTTATACCAAATTATATAAGTGTCAATCTTTCTTGACATTTAAATATAGTTCATACTGAACAGAGATTTAGTGAAAATTGATCTTAAAACATAAGCCCATTGCATCAATCCGGGTTTCGACCTAGGAACTCGCACGTGATTCAAAATGATGATGGTAGATAAAAATGATGATGCTGTGCAGTTCGAAGTGTAACAACATCATTTTACGTACATGCCCTTACCAGACAAGAGTACCATTAACCACCTAGGAACCTGGCATTTCCCAAGCACAGACCTTAGGAATGAATGGCTCAGAAGAATCCTAGACAACCAAACTGCAAGATCTAAAATAACCTCAATGATGGCATTCCTACTGGAGCACAGGGACCTTATCATTCCAGAGGGACAAGAAGATGACATGTCAGACGAAGAAGATCTCTAGACACCCCCTTACCTAGGACTCTACTTTAGAACCGAAGGACTCTGACACATATACCTCACTCTTGCTAATTGTTTTCTTACCAAACTGTAGATTTTTGTACATATGTATCTTTCTCATAACTTTAATACCTCACTCCTGCTATTTGTTCTTCAAACCAAACTGTAGCTCTTGTAGACTTGTATCTTTTCATGACCATAATAAACTTGTCTATTGGAGACTTCCAGTGGCGGCAAAGGGTCTACCGAACCTTGGCTGTTGGAGTTGTTGCGCTAGGGGCTAGGGACCACAGTCGGAGTGGCGCTCCTCCACCGGTGCTTTCTTTCTCTTTCCCAGCAGATTCCACACAAACTGATAAAACCCTTGCGGGTTAGGTACAGGGAATCTTGCTGGTGTCAACGTCAACCAGACAAGAGTATTGTATAGTTCTCTTAAGGAATCAAAAATTAAAGGTCGAAAAGTATATGTACAGGAAAGAATAGCTCTCTTATTAGAAACAGAAACAACATAAGCACAAATACTGCAGTATACTAGAAGTAGAAATACTAGAAGTAGAAATAGTTAGAAAATAATAGACAACAGGTGCCTTTTGTTTTCTAACACCTTACAACTCTCTCGGCTGTTGTATTCCCTGCCACAGTATGTTAAAAGTTTAATGGCTAAAATTTACTGTTTGAATGCATTTATAGAACTGGAAGGTGAGGTATTTTATGCCAACTACAACTGAATATTATGGGAGACGAAATGTTGTGTTTCAGCTTTTTTCATAAACGTTGGTGAAATCACATGACTCATTTCATGGTTTCTTCCCTTGTGACGCATGAATTCGGTTACCTACTTTTGAAAAGTTCTTACAGAAGTTAAAAATAGGGCAAATGTTTAAATGACTTAACTTTGACTGTTTGCTAAGAGGGGTCAACAACCAGCTGAATGCTGAAAACACGGGTCAGAATCGGTTGGTTTCTTCCCAACGATCCATTTTTGAGGGCTAACTAGACTGGGACCTACAATTAAATGTGGTTTTCAAATCACTACAAGCATACGAGCCAAAGGTAGGATTCAAACTAGAACCAAAGGAGAGAGCGCCAACCATTCGGCTATTAGTTCGTCCAGTTCAGAATCAGATATTTAGCTATTTATGGCAAGTAAAAAATAATTTTTCTGTCTCGTTAATGTTACAACAACCAAGATAATAATGGTACAATGCCCCAATTCATGCAGAAAGATTTGTCCAATCATGGTTTGATGAACACGAGGATGAAGTGGAACATCTACCTTGATCCGCACAGTCCTCAGACCTCAATATAATCGAACCGTCGTGGTCTATTTTAGAACTTTAAATACGGAATCGATATCCTCCACCGCCATCTCTCACGGAACTTTTACAATATCTCCCTGAAGAATGGTACAATATTCCTCTAAAAACGATATTCAAAATTTGTACGATTAGGTTTCCAGGTGAATCAAGAATGTATTATATGTCAAAGGCATTCTTACGCCATATTAATGAAGGATTCCTTCAAAATCTAGGGTGTTTCCATTATTTTGATAACCAGCTATATATATATATATATATATATATATATATATATATATATATAT
>JAPDSC010107940.1:10391-23970 GCA_026290005.1 Latrodectus geometricus
TCAGAGAATGTCGACATTCACCGGTGAATGTCAACACATACCAAAAACGTTGGTGAAAGACCGTACAATTGATTACATTTCTTGCACTTTCGGACCATCGCCGGTATATGTCGACAATCACAGACAAGCTTTGGTGGAATTTGAAAAGATGATTAAAGAGCTCGAAAAGGAGATAACAGAAGGCAACGTCAACAAAGAGGTGCGGCCTAGAGCACGTTGTGTTTTGCTGGAACACAAGGTCAACAGAGAGTTAAAAAAACAATTAAAAAAAACTTGTTTTCTTCTCACGCTAGAATTTAAAGCTACATATTAAAAAAAACAAAGAAACTCACCGTGATTAGTCACTCCTCCTTTCTAAGAGAGGCGATAAGTTACGTCACACATGTGATGTTTTTCACTCCTGAAATATTGAGATAAGAAAATGCAAATCTGCATTTCTCCTCTCCGGATACGGAGAGATGAAACGCATATTCAAGATTCACCATTAGTGCATTGTGGATGTCGACATTTGCCGGTGTAAGTGAGAAATGAGGATATCTAGCAAATATTTCGGACATACACCAAGCGACTACGTGAATGTTGACATTCACCAGCGAATGTCGACATTCTCCAGATTTCGGACTTTCACGGTAACATATATATATATGTAAGTATGAGTACAATATAGTGTTAACGCCATTGTTGTTGCTTCCCTTGCGCCATTGTTGTCGCCAAGCCTTGTTGTTGCTTTCTACTGAATGTAAACATGATAAGGAAACCGTATTTAACAATTAATTATATTGAATATTTCATGCAAATTATTATTAGTTAGAAATGATGTTCCTAATAATATTTTTTTTAAATATTCGAATAGTTTGAAACGCTAGATCGAAAACCATGGCTCAATGAATGGGATTACATTCTCGATGCTTTATGCTATCACTCTTGAAAAATTACACCGCTTGGTGGGGTAGTGATAGCGTTTCACATGCTACCTCTATAATTTACGCTTCCAAAGCACAGGTTTGAGGTTTTATCCTTGAATTGGGTGAGGTCGACTCAGCTTTTTATCCTTTCAGTGGGTCGATAAAACTGAATACCCACCATGATTGGGAAATGAATACTGGGGATTTCGCTTTAGGCTGATCACCTAACCAGGACTCATGTTTTGCATCCCAGAGCCCCCCATCAAGAATACTGATGTGTACAGACATTAATGGGGTGTTGTGTCATAAAGTTTAGCTCACTTTAATTTGAGATAGTGCTGATAAGTCCCTGTTTAATCTTAGACCACCATATAATTAACACTAACTTTATGGACTTTTCGTATATACCTATTTCTATGAACAAGCGTCTATTTAACGGTTGAAAAAGGTAATAAATTGAACCATTTAGTTGAGAAATTACAGAAAGATGTCACGATTTCGTGCTTAAGAAGACATCAGTCTGTGTGATTTGCTTGATTGTGTTCAAAAATTTCTATCCTTGCAATAGACAACATTAGTTGTGACGTCATATCCAGCAAACTGTTTCCAAACATTTGCTGTTAAGCGCCATTTATCATTGAAACTGCCATAGACTTCGGTAATAGATTTTTAAATTGTTATTTTTGAAATTGATATTCATTATTTAATATTCATTATTATTGATAACGTGTTTGCTAAAACTTTTAACCTTTTGTTTGCTTAACCTTTGGTTCTCGCCAAATTGTAGTCACAGTTAATCACCAAGCTGGGCAAAATCCAATCGTATTCTGGTTGCAACAGAACAATTTATTGTTCTGTGCCTACAAAAATCACCAATAAAATTGATAGCCAAACAAAAATCTCCAAGTTTGTCAAAAAGGCCCTCTTAAATACAATATTAAACAAATGTTTACATTGTATTTGTTTGGAAACAGTTGTGGATATGACGTCACACTAATGTCGTCAATTGCCTCTCTCAGGAGAAAACTCGGTGTAGACATCGGGAAAGTTGTTTTAAAAAGTCTTCTGCTATTTAGACATTGCATGATGGAAAAAAGAAAAAATACAATCATGAGTTTGTTATGCATTAGTATGTTTCATTAATGTTTGTAAAAGTGTTCTTTAGTGTCAAAAGGAAAAATCAAGAAAAAAAAAATCTTGGAAAAAAAATTTCATTGGAAGGCACCAAAAGGAATATATTTTTCATATAGGAAGCTCAATATGACATAGGGCGAATCCTGCTGATGTTCATGAGAAAAACGGAAACTGCTTTAGACACTTCAAACATATAGAAAATCCTTACCTTATGGTTAGAAATCTCTTGTTTCTCTTCAAAAAGTTGAGAGGTAGTTCAAGGAAAATATTTCTCTCATAAGAAATTTTTCAATGTAAGAGATTTTAGTCCATCATCAATCAATCAATCGACCAAATGACAATGTAGGTGGAGATATTCACCGGAAGGAATGAGGGAAACTTTAAAAACAAAATGGAGTTCAAAACCATGAAGAAGAATGAGAAAATGCTACGAAATCAAATTTTTTTCCCCTCTCAGAAGGGGAAGGTCGCACGAGTCACGACTTGGAGTCGTTGGGGAAGGGAAGGGGCAGCGAAACAAAATGAAAACGTATCAATCAATTAGTCATCACCTGTAGATTTGGCGGTCGATGATGAGATGCTTTGGCGGTGATTGATTGCCCACGTCCTGCGGAATGAATGGTTCGCCAACAGCCAGAGATGGATGGATTGATTATTAATATCTTTCTGAATGCTTGATTGATAAAAAGGCAGTGGAAGCAGCACAATTTTTCTCAACCAAGCCACATCTGAAATCAATTTGGATACAATTTGGATTTAATTAAATCATGGGAAACCATCATCATCGTTACCTAGTTGCAAAAGAAAAGTTCTTGATTTGAATTTGGCGTGCTAGATGAGGATTCGAAAGGCCTTAAAAAAAAGTACATCTGCAATGTACTCTCAACTGAATTCTCCTCCTATTACATCCACGATGAATACATAATAATGTTGAGCCAAGTAAGGGAAATGACCAGCCTCTTTTGAGGAGAACAATTTCTATCTCACTTGTTCCTCCTATTAACAATACAAACAGAGTTATAGGTAATAAGTGCGGAAATCAGTTGTACTGCAGATCACATAAAGTGGATGTTTCTTTCGTTACAGTTGAGATCACATGTGTACATCACTTTATTTTACTCATAATTGATCTGTGAGTTAAACAAATAATCGATTTCACCAATAATGTTGAATATACAATTTTGTCCACCCATCAATTTGTCAGTGGGATTCGCTCATCAGTGAGCAGTTGGTTGGTTGGGTTTTATGGCGCAAGGTCCAAAAAGGACAAGCTGCGCCACAGTGAGCAGTTGGAAAGAACATTTTGGCCAATATCCTAGTGGGATGGGTTGTTCCATATATTATTGGTGATTTGTCTCTCTTGATACCGCTATTAAAAATAAATACTTAATAATCATTGAGTAAAGATAAGTATTTCATGTAGCAGGTAAAGCACATTAAATATTAAAATTTGATTGTTTATGCAAGCAATAAATAAAACATAACATCCATTTTACGTTTTGTTTAAATAAGCAAGGACGATTTAAATTTTTTATTTCATTTATTAATTAATTAATTAATTTATTTTTATTTATTTATTATTTTTTTTGTATAAGCTCATTTAGTAGGCATGGCTTTCGTTAAAATGAAAATAAGATTTTCAAAGAATTACAGAAACACTAACTTCTTATTTACAATAATTTACTCATTTTCGATGTATTATTGTCACTTTACTTTCTACACCTTAACGGAGCAAAGTAATAATCTGCAGGTTTAAACTGAGCACTTATGGCACTGTAGGCCAAGTGTTCAGTTTAAACCAGTTCAGTCAGGTGATATGGGCAATGTAGGCCTTAGTCCCCGCTGGGTTGTGGTGCCAGCCCATCGGAAAAAGGCCAATAGTGCCTATATTGGTTTCTTGAACGAGAGCATATGTCCCGGTCAGGTGATCAGCCTAACGCGAAACCTCCAGTGTTATATTTCCAAGTATGCTTGTATCAGCAGATTATAAGTGTATATTTCTGGAAATCTTTAAATCAGATTTTTATTCTTAAAAAAGGAATCTTGAGATTATCGAAATTTTTTATGAATGTATTTTCATATTTTATGTGGATATTATCACGTCCCGAAATAATTATGAGATAAGTTTTTTTTGTCGAGGGTGTACATATAATATGGGGTGCCCTGTTCCACTTTTCAAACTGGTGTGGAGTCCGACTTCCTCAGTACACTTATGCCATAGGTACCCGTTTAGAGGTAAAGCAACCATTCATACAAAGAAAGGGCAAAGACAGGAGAGAGAAGGAGAAAGTACATCCATGCTCTAACAGGGATTCGAACCCAGCACCTCCCTATCCGCCATCAGGGATACTGATCACTAGACAAAATGAGCGACATTATGAGATCATAATGCATGAGAAAGAGCAAGAGCCAAGGCATTTTTCAATTTTGGTGCTTCAAAATTATATATACACTCTGAATCGTCATAGAAACCACATTTCTCATGTTTTAAAGTTCAATTTCTGTGAGAAAGAAAGCAATGTGTATAATGGGATTTGTTTCCCAGGAGATTTATTGGGCCTTTCCGCTTTGAATGGTAATGCAACAGGTGAAAAGTACATAGCAATGTTTATTGATTCCACATTCCTTGAATAACAGCACAAGGTTTTTTCTTTCGGGGCCTAGTAAAAGATGAAGTGTGTTGTTGTTACTTATGATACCTGGCGAAGAAAAGCCCGCTTGTCAGGGATTAAGCGAATGAAAGAGTGTCTTCCGTTCTTGAACAGAGCACCCCCATGCGAGGGTGGAAGTACGACTTTGGCCCCTAGATGGCAGAGCTATCTAAGCGTTCCAGTTTAGAGATTGAATCAGAGAAGACCCATAGCCTGGCTCCAATCACCCCCCAGAGGTATTAATTTGGAATGGGAGCATGAAAGACAATGCAAACGCGACATATTTTACGTGCCCCCCTCGAAGATGAAGGATACAAACGCAAATCAAATAATTTAAACGCATTTTGGAAGAAGATTCAAGAGGTGTGCGCAAAAAATCCCATTGAACACTTATTGCGATGTATGGAATCAGTGTTGATCTGACTCAGAGCTGTCTTGAATGTAGATGGCTGCCATGCATAACACATTGAGTGAAAGTGCATTTATACTTCAATTTGGATTTTAAACTTTTCAATTTCCCCATGTAGAATTCAACATGAATTTTCTATGATAGTTCAAAGTATGTATACATCTTTGCCAGGGCATATAGGAATAGAAGGTAATGAAAGAGCTGATGAACTTGCAAAACAAGGATCCTCTTTCAATCCAATAGGAATGGAACCCTTTTGTGGGATCAACATGAAGACTACAAGGAAGGCCATTCAAAAATGGGAAAAACAGGAGATGAACAAAGTTTGGCGTGACTCTCCTGGACAGAAACATGCAAAAGGCATGATTTTCAACTCATCTGAGAAAATTGCATCTGAAATTCTTAGACTCCCAAGATTGAAGATTCAAGCAATTGTAGGCTTCATTACTGGGCACTATCATTTCAGGAAACACCTTCATACAATGGGGCTTTTTAAACAAGAGCCAATTTGTAGGAAATGCCACGCAGGGGTAGAATCAGCTCATCATATCCTATATGAGTGTGATGCTCTTGCCCTTACAAGATTCACTATTCTAGGTAATCCATATCCTAAAGAGTTACACCTAAACTCCATTGAGGGCCTATCAGACTTTATAAACAAAGTAGGTGACCCAAGACAATGGAACTAGGAAAAAATTGGGCTTGGAGCATGGTACAAAATGCAACAATGCAGAGGTGCCACACATCTGACAAGCTCAAGAGAAGAAGAAGAAGATGTATACATCTTTATGGCACACCCTGTTTAAACAATATCACATGTACTGTACCAGTTAATTAAGCCAGTCATGTTAAGCCAATCGGTTAATCCTATAGGCCTGTACCACCCAGCTTTTGTTGAGTAAATGGAGTTGTTCTCAATATCGGAAGGCAGCCAATTCGAATTCCGGCTTACTCGAAAATCCATTGTGTTCACTAAAAAAGACTGGAGCACATTAAGTGTATCGTTATTTCAATGTCCTTCAAGTGAGATGATATGTGGGATGGGGCTCTTCTGTTTGGTCTTTCTCACCAACAGTCCACTTAGACTTGCCGGGCATCTTTCATCTAATTTGTAGAATCCAACCCTGGACTAGATAGAGGGAAGATTGTTTTTTCTCACATATACTAACTGTTACATATCTTCCACAACATTCCATGGAAATTGTAATTTGAAAGTCCCGCCATGTAGTTTTCAGTTGAAAAAAAATCAGAAACTGTCATAATATCCACATTGGAACTTTAAATAACGGCGATTCACATCTCTCTCTTTAAATTAATATTCAGAAAACAAAATACTCGCATTTTAAAAATAAACCTCTATAAGAAAAAATGGCATTTTTTTTTAAATAATATATTAGAATTAACAACAAATAGTTTTTTATTAGTCAGTTTTGCAACATTTAATTAACAAAATGAAATAATTTCAAATTAATATCGTTTCAAAAAAAATTGCTTAAAATAAATTCAATTATACTTGCTAATGTTTTACATTAATATTAATAAATAAACAGATAGTAATTATTGCCAATAAAACAACGTTTCTTAAACAATTTACGTCAGGTTGTTGTTGCTATTTATACGGCAGACCTTTCTGCGTAAACTTTTAGTATGCATTATTTAGTTCAGGGTGATGCACATTAAACATATGCATTAAAAAAATACGTAAATAAGAAACCACGCTGTTAACAACTTTGTTAGAATGTTTTAAAAGAGCGACTACCAAAAGCAATATAATATTAATCATCTTTTTAAAAAATTTTTATATAGTTTTAATATTACGATTCTAAACTTTACAAAGTTCCAGTTTATCAACACATGAACAATTTTGAACATTTCGCAAAAATATTCTGTTTAACATAAATATATTTAAACATTTATTCATCGAAACAGCTTGCTTTCCGAGAAATTTTAAATTTACCTAAGTATTATTCCAATACTAATACCGGTTTTACCAAGTAGAGTACTGAAAAGATTTGTGGCAAATGGTGGTGCTCAATTTGGTAAAAATTTAAAAACGTGTACCCCTTGATTTTCTGCCAATTTTTTTTTAATTATTTTTTTTAATTAATTAATTAATTAATTTTTTTTGACACCAAGATGTGAGTAACAAAATGGTACTAAAGCTAAACTAAACTAAAATAAAATAAGAACTTTTTTTTCCCCAATTTTTAACATAAACCATAAAAGATTTAATTTAATCACACCTTTCGATAATTTAACATAATTAAATTAATCAATCAATTTTCATATTTTTCATAGAATAAGAGCTTTTGTACAATTTACCAGGATTGAAAAAATCAGAATTAACGGATATTAAATTTTATCATAGATATTTGTGTCCGAATATTTTTGACAAACCAAGAAGTATACATTTCTACACCAATCCCTCATTTAAAAAAATAAATAAATAAATAAAAATAAATAAATTTGAAAAATATAACTTTATGAGTTTCATATATAATTTTATATTCATAAGATTAATTAGATTTATTTCTATAACAAGCGTTATCAAATATTAAAATTCTTTACATTTATTTTTCTCAGATTCCAATAGATTAATCCTATTCGTCGACATTAATTTTCTTCACCCTTTACAGAGGTTTTCTGAATTAACAAAAAAAAAAAAAAAAAAAAAAAAAGCTTTTTGGAGCATCTCTTAGTTGCTATTGAGCATTTTTTTCATAGTTCAGTTCAGATGATACCAATGAAATTGAAATAGGGAAAATTTGATGAATATATAAATCTTTATGTACAAAACTGATGAATTTTCTTCACACATTTTTATTATTATTGTAAAATAACAAAATAACTAACTGGATATTGGTTAATTGTTATGTTTCTTTAAAAAAATAACGTATAAGCATTTTTTTAACCATAAAATGGCTGTTTCTTTCGTTACAGTTGATATCACGTGTTCGTCACATTATTTTGCTTGTAATTGGTCTGTGAGTTAAAGCAAATAATTGTTTTTAACAATAATGCAAAATATACAATTTTGTCCAACCATCAAAAATAAGTAAATTTGGAAAAGGATAAGCTCTTCAGTGAGCAATTAGAATGAAATTTTTGTTGAATATCTTAGTGTGATTGGTTATTTTATATATTCTTGTAGATATTGTCTCGATACAACTATTGAAAAATAAATACTTATTCATCATTAAATAAAGATAAATTTCATGTAGCTTGTAAAGCACATGTAGTGATGTCACACTATTGTAATGATGCCATCGAGTGTGTGCACTCAGTGGCTCATTAATTCTTCGCAATTCGACTAGTCTCGTGCAGTTGACGCGAGCTTTGTAATCAGACGATTTTGTAAGACGATGTTCTAAAGTTTTTGTTCGATATTATTCACTGGAAAATAAACATTATTATTTGTAAGAAGTCTCAAATTAATTATATAAAAGAACACACGCAACACTGGAACTTCTACACACATTTAATATTAATAATAGATTGTTTATGCAAGCTATAAATAAATCATAGAACGGAAGAAAAAGAAAATAAAAAAGACAAATCAAAACATTTACTTAATCGGTTATTTTAAATCGGTAAAGACGATTTAATATTTTTCTTTGTTTAAGTATTCTTCCAAATGCATAAGATGATCAATTTCTGATTGATTGATGTAACATTTCTTTGAATCAGTAAATCATCATAAACAGACCGTGAATTTTTACTGAAAACTTTACAAAATTGCTGATGTTTCCTACCGAGGTTGAGATTCAGATTTACTTTTTGTGCAATACGGAGAAAAAGGTAATGTATATCAATAAAATTTAAAACTAATACAAATCATTATTTTTTTCAGTGTACTCATAAATTTCTAAGTTTCTTATAAAAGCTTCATCGATTTATAATTCTTACTTTAGTTCAAATAAATAAATTGATATTAAACATTAATATAAAAGTTTTAATTTTTACTATTTGTCGCAACTGTACGTACACAGTATTCTTTTTACTTAAATCTCCATTATGTTTTGCAATTTACTTTTCCCTATTGTAGAACCTGAGTTTCCTTTTGATTCAAATTTTTTTTTTAATTTTAGTATATATGTCACATGTGAGACACATATAAAGAAGAAGTATTGACATTTGGACCAAAACAGGGAACAACTTTGATATACCCCCCCAAAAATTACGCGCCAAATCTGGCACTCCCTACGGACTTTTTAGGGTTGCTTTTCCTTATTTTGGTGTTACCAATTTAGGTTTTTTCAGCTTTTAGGTTTTTGCTGTTGCCAAATTTAGTATTTTCTTGTATTTTGTACCATTTTTTGAGTTTTTTTAAAAGTTTTTTTATGCATTAATTATTTGTATTTAGCGAGAATCCATCTTGGCGATTAAAAAAAGGCGCCAAAAACAGGTATTATGTTTGGTGAGAGAAAAAAAGTCGCCAAATGTCCGATTTGGGGGGGGGGGGTATATCAAAGTAGTTCCCAAAACAGCTCGATGTGTAAGCAAAATTTATTAAAAAGAATCAATACACTTATTCAGTTTCATTGTATATGAAGTTTAGTCGGTACTCTTCGATATCACCGAAACAGGTGATAATGACGCCAAATAGTACTAACAACTGAAACAGAATGTCGCCAATTGCAACTTTTACTGTCATTGTTTTTAGCTTTTTATCTTTTACAAACATTTTAAATACAATGGAAAAATATTTATGCCTTCAAAATAAATTTTTTCAACAAAAAGTTACTAAATCTTTAGAGTTTTCCCGAAATTTGCCCCGCTGGAATGGAATAGTATAGTAATAAAAGTACTAGTCTTATATGAGGAAATCCAATCATGTGTTACACTTTGTGGCCCCTTTTCGTTGGCCGATTTTGGTCCTATTGGTTCATTGCCCAATTTGGTACTATATTTTGGCAAGGAAAAGAAGCATGTTATTTCTAAATGTAATATGTGGGTATTTAATGATTATTGTGATTTCTATTGTATGAAAATATTGATCTAAATATATTAAAGGAACAGTTCATGGTTAATTTGTAATAAAAGTTAGGCTATGGGGGTATTGTGTATATGTATATGCACGTAAAAAAAGATTAGATTCTATCATAAATTTGAATTGTAATTTTTAATCTTAGTTCTTATTATTTTATATGATTGAATAAGAGTACTCTAAATACATTGCTTTATATATATATATATATATATATATGATTCTATACTTAAAAATAAATAACCATATAACTCTGTGGTACTACAGCCAATCGGGGGTGTAGCAAACCTTCAGTGCTCATATTTGTTTACTTGACCTGGAGCTTCAGGATGTGAAGTATTTGATTAGGTGGCCAGCCTAACCAACACTCCCTAGAATACTAGAGAGTGTAACGCGAAACCCACTGTGTTAAGCTCCCAAGCATATTTGGTACTCAGTTTTATTGAAATTTGAAGTAATGAAAGAAAAAGAATTAGATAACTTTCATTGAATTAATCGATGACATTCAAACATTAAAAAAAGTCTATCATCATTCTTTTTTAAGCAGTTAACATTTTAATGAATCAAAAGGCAGGATTTTAAATAAATTAAAATAATATTTTTTCTGATATCACGTCATCCATTATCAACACGCGTTTATATCCATTTTTTGAAGATATGATAATTAAGTTTATTAACCATAAAATGGCTGTTTCTTTCGTTACAGTTGAGATCATGTGTACGTCACTTCATTTTACTTCTAATTGGTCTGTGAGTGAAACAAATAATCGTTTTCACCCATAATGTTGAATATACATTTTTGTCCACACATCTAGAACAAGTCAATTTGTCAGTGGGATGAGCTCTTCAGTGAGCAGTTGGCAAGAACATTTTGGCCAATATCTTAGTGGGTTGGGTTATTTTATATATTGTTGTGGAGATTGGTCTCGTTTGGTACCGCTATTAAAAAATAAACATGTGTTAATCGTTAAGTAAAGTTAAATTTATTTCATGTAAATCACACATTAAATATTAATATTTTATTGTTTATGCAAGCAATAAATAAATCATAACATCCACTTTACGGTTAGTTTAAATCGGCAAGGACGATTTAAATGGGGTTTTTTTTTTTTTTTTTTTTTTTTTTTTTTTTTTTTTTTTTTTTTTTTAAATCTTTAGTCTATTTTTGATCATAGATTTTAGAACACATTCATTAAAATTTGTTGTTTATATGAATCGCCTTAAATATATTAGAACATCGTATATTCTAGTCTATTGTTCGATTAATTACTTTCCTTTTATTTAAATGACATACTCATTGATAATTGTTATATTCGGGAAGTAAAAATTTATATTTGTTGCTCTTTTGTTGTTTTAGGCTGCTTGTTGATGTTCATCTCGTCTTTTTGATCAATTCACGCAGTCAGCAACTGGTGTGACACTCTGCTTGTCAAATTTATACCCCACAAGTTAAGAAATGTCAGTTCTTACAAAAGTTTAGTGTCCATAGTCTCTTTCAGCACTTCAACAAGAATACGTATCAAATCTACTATTTTTTAAAATGACATCTTCTATTTCAATATTTAAAAAGTTACTGCAGTGCTTAAAAACTACGATAAATGCTTTCAGAATTAAATATTTTTTTTTTAAAAGAAATGGAATTTTAATTTTCAAAAATGTGCTGATTAAAAATGTAAGACTTTACTGGTTTGGTAACTAAAGAGAACCTTTCTTGCACATAAGGGATAATTCGACCTACACCAAAAGTGTATTCCATGATATTTCAAATAATGCGAGCTATGTGGGAATCGAACTCACGAACCTTTGAATTGAAACCCCAGAATTTCCAAATAACTTCTGGCACTAAGAACTAACAGTAGAATCAATCAAATATCATAGATGGTTTCTCAAAAAATAAATAATCCAATGATTGTTCTTCTAGAAATGCTAGGTGAAATTCGTAGGTGATGTCACGTGATACGTATATAATTATCATCTGGCGAAATATTCTGGAAAAATTTGATAAAGAAAACAGTATTGCTACTTTCATATATTTCGTACTGAATATATTTGGTTCGATTTCTTAAAATAGCTTTTTTTCATAGTTTTCATCTATTCAAATGCAAGTTTGCAGTCTGTGTACTATTATCATATAAATCACTGTAACCAAAAAGAAATTAAATACTTGTATTTGTTGTGTAACTGTAACTGTGTACAGATTAATAAATTTCGAGTTATTAGCGGATTAAAAAGACCAAGACTATAAAAGTGATATTTCGTAGACTTCTCGTATTAAAATTATAAATAATTTACTATTAAAGTGTATTCCTTAACGTCTAACTTAAAAGTGAAACTCATAAATTAATTTTGCTCGCATGTAAATGTACAGAAACAGAAAAAATCGTTTTTATAGTAAAATAAAATTAAAAAAAAGTTTTTTTTAATTTTTTTTCATTTAGTCAATAATTAAAATAAAAAAAAGTCAAATAAAAGAAACGAAATATCTTTTATATTTCAAAATAAATAGTATTTATGAGTAAAGAAAATATCAGAATTTTCTTTTTTTTAACGTTATTGGAGTGGAAGTAAAATTAAGGCACTGGTTCCCACTTTATATATCTTGAAGAATCTAGTGCAAAATAACTCACTTTTTAGAAAAGCGTGGATTTTTTAACATTTGTCAAAATTTGTTATATTTTTAAATTATTTAATATATTCGTTTTTAGATTAACACGAAAACTCTTTTATAATTGATATTATAACACAGTTTAGTAATGGTGTCATACAAACGCAATACAAAGCAGAAAGCAGCATATTGTTTTCAATTTTGCACATATATGAAAAAATCCTCACAAATCGTCAGTACTTTTAATTAGCATACCCTAGAGTAAAAAATCCTGCATACAATTCGATATTTTAAAATAAAATGAAAATCTTACTCTTTCTCCATTCGAAAAAAAAAGATAACATTTTATTACTGCTTGTAAAAGAATTATACATTCAACCTATTTCTGTCTTCCAATTAATTAAAAAGATAAGTTTTATAAAAAATCTATAAAAGGTCTACTTTCTCATATTTTAAGGCAGGTAATTTTATTTGTGTTTTCATTTTATAAGCAGCAAACCATGAAATATTTAAAAAAATATTTTTAAAAATAGGAAAACATGAAGATATATGTCATATATACTATAGGAAGAGGTTGATGGGTTAAAAAAGAATGTTTATTATGATGAAACCACTCATAAGTGTTAAAAGGCGCTTAAATAAGCCACATTAATATCAGAAATTTCATATTATAACCATAATTAAATGGGTACTTATATTAATAGCAATTAGTATTTTATATAAAAAAGTCAAACACTTTCTCTCACGGACCTTAAAATATAAATATGATAAAAAAACTTAATTTCTCTACCATATTACCATATTAAGATTTCAATTTTAAAATATAAATAATTAACCACTGATATATATATATATATATATATATATATATATATATATATATATATA
>JAPDSC010107941.1:0-10260 GCA_026290005.1 Latrodectus geometricus
GACATATGCAATAATCTTATTATTGTCAATAGCTTAACTCTTTTTTTTATTTTATTTATTGGTGTAAAAAAACTAGATTAGATAATGCAATTTCAGATCCAATATATTATGATTTTTTAATGGAAGAAGAATTTTTAAAATTTCGATATCTTCGTTCTATTTCGATATCAAAAATTAGAAACACATTTTTTTTCGATTTTTTTTTAAATCATTCATAAGTATGAGTAGATTATTACCTTTTCTTAATTATCTCTCTCTCTATTATTCTTTTTTTAATTTTTTAAAAAAGATCCAAGAAATCGGAAATAAATTATTTTATTTACATTTCATTGATTTGTATTTGATTCTTTAGCAATAAACTTTATTTTTTAAGAAGTGTTGGTAGAATTCAAAGATGTATCTTTAACGGATTTAATTGTCTAAATATTTTACCTTGTAAAATTTAATTTATATAAATTAATCACAAAAAACCATCACTATCAATCTCTAAAAATTCATAAAATGCTGAAAATCTGTAATTTTATGATTAGCATTAACATATAACACTGAAAACATCTTTTGGTATTTATTTATTTTATTTTATTTTAGAGAAAGAATTGTATCGTAATAAATATATAATTGAATTGTAATAAATATTTAATTTGATATCTGATAATACAACAGTAACAAAATGTTTAACAAGTAAAAATACATTGGAGAGTAAAGGCAAATATTGTTAGTACACTCCAAAAATTGATGACTTTTTGCTTAAATTTAAAGTTCTCAAAAAGCTTTTTTTTTTTTTTTTTATTTAAAACACTCAAAAAGTTACGATTTTAAGAAATTGCAAAATAAAGAAACTAGTAAAACAAAGAAATAAAGAAAAATGTATAACATTATTTCGAACAACTCTGCTAAAGAATAATTTTTACATCTAAAAATATTTGTCGTCATTAATGAATCTCAACTTCTATGTACATAATTGTGTGTGTGAAACAACTTGTGCTTGGTAGAGGAGTGTAAAAACATTATTTAATATTTCTTTATGTCAGATCATTATTTTTTTGCAAGGAGTAGCACAAAATTCTCAGACACTTAGTCTAATAATTGTTATCAGTGTTTAAATTATATTTACAAACTAGCATTATTAAGTGAAATTAAAGATATAAGCAAAGCAAAGTGGAAATGAGTTCGTGAAAATCATGCGTTCTAAATTCTGTGCTAGCAACAAATTTTAAATATTTTTTTGTGCTAAATGAAATTATAGTGCTTGAAAACTTGTTTCTATAAAGCAAGATTTTTAATATGTAGTAAAATCCTATGTAGCTAAATATCATTTTATGTTCTTTGTATGCTTTGAAATCAAATACTTTATTTGTATACTAATATTTTAAATGAATTAAAATTTCATTGTTGCACTTTAATTTCTTCTGTATTTTGGTTCTTAAAGTTAGGAATTTTGTAAATAAAATAAATATGATTATTTGAAAGAATAATTGAAACTAACAAAAATAAGAAAAGAAAGTGTCTGTTTTATCTCAATTCATAATCTAATAATTTGTTTTGAAATAGCTTACAATACATTTCAAATGCATTCATATATATACATAAAATGTTTTATATATTGATAATATCGTTAATTTATTAGTTGAGAAATGCCACATAGCATATTTTCTAATTTATTTCCCTCATACTTTACTTCTTAACTTGATAATTTCTTTTTAATCAATGTTTGATTTTTCATCACCTTTTCAATAGTTTTAATCTCATCCATGCATAATTAATCTTTTCTTCCCTCCAATTTTTTCTTTTTTTGCCAAACGATACCTAAAACGATCTATTTTCTTTTGACATTAGTTTTCCTACCCCTACATTCCTTAACAAATCAAAATTCCATTTATTTATTAATGAGAACTTCTTAACTGTTCTAATTGCTCCTGTTCTTGAAAGGCAAAAAGAATAAAACAAAGATCATCAAAGCTGTTGAAGTAATTCCGATCGATCATGTTCAATTCATCGCCCAAATCGTAATTTACTCAAGTGTAAATTACCAATCTCCGAATGTGATATAAAGAAATAAAATAATAACAGTCTGCTGATAGCTAATTATATTTCTTGAAGAGTCAACAATCATACGTTGCTGAAAAACTAGAATCGTCTGATAATCATCTCTTCAAAACGAGAAAAGAAACAAACCGCTCGACATTTTTAGTGTCGAATGGTGGCACTTTCGCGAGAAAAGTATCAGCGCCATCTGTTGTCGTGAAAGATTTTTATTAAGATAAAGAAAGAACTGATGATAACTGGAAGGACAGATGGCATGCGTGATAAAATAAAATAAAAAGTTTGTGTAATATCCTTCCACTATTCTAGCAGCAATCCATTTATTCTGCTTTTGAAATTGAGTGTCTCTGAAAATGAATTCTGCAATTTCTTTTCCTTTTTTTCTTTTCCTCAAAGGCATATGGCATGATTACTTAAGTAAAAACACTGCAATTTTAATTTCAAACTCTATCAAGTGATTTTTTTTTCCATTCAAATGGTGATTGCAGGTGTTGAGGTAAGTACCATTAGTTGCCACTTCCGCTACAATTACATCTCCGATTATATATTACTTTTCACACTGCTCCTTTCAATTTTTCTCACACTTTTAAGAAGCATTTAAAGACAGATTTGAAACCATTGTTCTTTGCTCATCCGGCGGAAAAGACACTATGAACTCGAAAAGCTTATCTTTTATTTTTAACATTCAATTTACTGTTCTACTGTTCGAGACGTTCTCAACAAAAGTACTGGGTAACACCTTGAACTGTATGAGAATATGGTATAATTTAGTTCAAAACGTTATGTGATTTCGTCCGAATTACTGGCTTGCATACATAATCATAAATTTTCAACAGAAAAAGATGTTAAATTGTTTATATATTTAAAATTATTATTGCAGAAATGTACTTTAATCTGTCTATTTTCTTTTAATCTTTTTATTAATCATAAATTAATTTCCATTTGAAATATTCGTAATAATTATTCTTTTAAAAGAAAGACTTTTGTGATTTTTTTTTTTTTTTTTACATTTCATCTGTTTCAAAAAGTAAAAATTCACATTCAATAACTTTCACAAACTTTTTTTAAATTAATAATGTTGATTATGGACAAATTGTTTTCACAAAGTTTTTTAAACAAGAATCATTAAGAATCATATATATATATATATATATAGGAAGGAATGCTGGCTGATGTCTGAGTATATTGTTCTATAATCACAACTAAAAATGTTATTAATGAATATTGATGATACTTAAGCAAATGTAACATTAGCCAATGTAGCATATAATCTACACCAGGAGTCAATAAAATTTATTCATATGATACTTCTTAACAAATTGAGATTATAAGTTTTAGCACTTCTTTTTAATAGCTTTTCATATGCAAAGCACATTTTACATTTGATTATTTCTACTTTCGTGAGGAAAAAATTAATTACTTTCAATCGTGCATTTTCATTTCCATGCTATATAAAAAAAATAATACTGAATTACGGAAAGAAATTTTTACTTTTTATAAAAAACATGAAGAGGTTTTTGGGCATTATAGAAATATCATAATTATTTTTCGATGACTTTTTTACAATTCTCTATTTTTCTTTAATCTTATTATTATTGAATAATTTCAAAACTTACAATGGATAAACCTAAAATAATTTTTAAAGCATTTAGTATGATAGTATTGATCTTGATTGTCTCCTTCCAACTCTTAAGCATGGAAGTAAATCTGTCATGATATGATCAACCGTGCCGTGATTTTCTGCTGAACCATTCGTAACTCTGTAATGAAGAATCATTGATCATTAGGAAGAGATATAGTGAATTTTAGCTGGACAGAGGTCTATAGTATCAGGCAAACTTTATTTCCTGCATTTTTGATGGAGTTTTCTAGGATAATAATGTACATATCTATGCAACTGGATTTGTTCAATCATGGTTTGATGAACACGAGAATGAACACGAGTTGAACATCCACCTTGGCCCGTACAGTCACTCAAATTCAATATAATTAAACCGTATGATTTATTTTAGAGCGTGCAATACAGATTCAATATCAACCATAGCCATCTTTCTATGAACTTGCACAATGTCTCCATGAAAAAATGGTACAATATTCCTCTAAATACTCTTTAGCACTTATATAAATTGATTCACAGGAGAATCAAAGTTGCATTACTTGGTAAAAGTTGTTCTACACCACACTAATAAAGGGTTCTTTATAAATCTAGGGTGTTTCCATTATTTTTCTAACCACCAGTATATATAAAATCAATTTGAAATATTTATGATGATTAATTAAAATTCTTATTTTGTACACTTTATAAAGATTTCTAATAAATAATATTGAAAATATTTATAAATAATATTGGAATCAAATTTTTATTAAGGGATTATTGGTTCATGTTATTAACATATATCAATGAATTATTATCTATTAACTATATATTAATAGTAAAAAAATATATGTGAAAATTTTTTTGTATATGGTTTCCATTCGAAATTTAAATTATTTACTTATTATATGCTCCACATTTTCTGATGTCCTCAAAAAGCTTTAATATTAAGCTCTAGTTGCTGGTTGTTACCTACAATTTTTGTGAACAATTTGTAACAACAATATTATTTCTAATATTTGATGACAATGCTTATAAATATTTAATAATATTATTTTATGAAACTTCTGATAATAAAAATAAGGACATTCTCAATTCTATGAGTTATGTATTAGTGCTTTTTCAGAATAATTACTTTACCTGAAAAATATAAAAACTGCTTTATAATAATCTTTTAATATATAATTCATGATGTATACAGGCAAAAAAATATTTATATATTCACATATAATGTGAAACACAATTTTTTAATTTATTGCGTAATTATTAATTTTTAAAATATGTGAGTCTATTATAAAATTGAATGTTTATTTAAGAATTCACAACTTATTTTTTATCAATCATATTGTGTGGTATAAGTTAAAAAAAATGATAACTTCTGAATCTTTCTATTATATGGCTCATCTTCCTAGAATCAATGAAACTCATAAAATTCTCGTTGAATAATTAATAATTTTCAAGGATTAAATTAAACATTTCGTCTGAGCGCTGCATTCCGCGCAATCGTTGATATGTCAATCTGATTACATCATCTCTGATGTGGGAGTGGCGTCATACAAAAGCATTCTCGGCACACTCGCTGCTCGCTTTCGTAATCTGGTTACATTAACGCTGGTAGGAAACCTTATTAAATGTCCACTCATTCAAAAGTTTCAAAGGATAGATGATAAAAAAAAATAGTGTTCGAAAGATCCGAAGAAGAATTCTTATGAGCGAACAGCGGAAAACAATGAATGGGTGAGTGAGTGTGTAACTCAGGTGGTGTCCTCGGTGTCACATTTCAGGGCGGCCCAGGGCTGAAGGAAACGATCGGGTGGCCTAGCATGTCAGAGTGCAATGAGGCATCAAAGCAAAGTTGAAAGCGTTGCTGTTGGCCTGGTCCTGTCATCGCTTAAAAATGTCAATTGTTTCTTAAAGCTGTTCGACCACTAGATCGATAATCGTTTATCCTTCAAGTTTATCTGGAAATCACAATTGATTGGAGAACTAATCTATTACTTTCGCAGATGGCTAGAAAATTATTTTGAACAACGAATATTTTTGCCCACTATTTTACGACTATTTTTACCTTTGTTGAATGCTTCGATTCTTTTAAAATTGGACAAATAAATATATGTATTTATGCTGAACTTTTGAGAGAATTCCTTCGCAAGCACTTCTAGTTAAAAATCATAATCCCTTTCATATTATATTTTCAAAGAGAAAATAAAAATTTTATAGGGATAAATTAAGAAAATTAAACGTTTTCCTCAAATTTACAATTCTCTCCTCCTAACAGCTAAATCATTATTCTTAAAAGAAAGAGGAAATTTTAAATTCCATGCAAAATAACAAATAATTGGCATAGGGTTTTCGGTTTATTTAATCAAAATAATTTTAATTATTTATATAAAATAATAAATATTATTCTAATGGGAAAACAGATGATTCACAATTTTAAAATACTTCGTATTTGTATGCATCCCTTTAAAAAAATATGCGAGATCATGCAGATAACTTTCCCTTTTATAAGAATCCCTGTTTCATTTTAAAATGCAAAATTAAATATTTATCTGAAAAAAAATATATTACGTTTTGTGTATGTAATAAATTGCATTTACTTTTAAAAGAATAAAATTTGAGGAAAAACTATAAAAGCTGTAATGTAAAATTGATAAAAGAAATAAATGTTGTTCAATAATTTAATGTTGCCCAGTATTATATCGTAACAACAGTTTTCATAAAAAAGAATTTCCTCTCAGAATCACACAGTTGATGAAAATATCTAAGATTGCTTAATTTTACATTACTTTTGTAAAATTACTAATAGTTCAAATTTCATGACAAATCATTTCTATTGTGTAGCTTTCAACAGTTTCAGGAAATAACTTAGAATTCTTACCTTTATAAACGGTAAATAATTCCTTAAAATTACTTTAAATATTTCTCATATTCAGTAAAAAATAAATTCAGAAAATTTGCACTCAATTCCTATAAAATTTAATATTATATTTATTAATAGTTATTTTCTTGACATTTTATGGAAATAAAATGTTATTATAAAAACATCAGAATATATTAAATTTTGCCTTTAATAAATATTTGATCTCGCTACACTAAAACGAATATATAACATTTCATATAGTTAATTTTATATTCTACATTTAAATAAATTTATTTAAAATTTAGCTTTCAATTGGCTAAATTTACTTAAATGTAGAATATGAAATTAACTATATGAAACGTAATATATTCATTTTAGTGTAGCAAATTTCAAGGTTTTATTTGGGACCTTGGAAATTTTAAGAAATTATTTGAGAATTTCAAGGTTTACTATAGAAAAATTTTTCATTTAATTTTATCCCTATTTCATTCTGATGAAAATATATTATTAAAATGCGCCTTTATATGTTGATTTACAACAATATTTATTTTTAAATAAAAATGGACAGATTCTCCGATTTAATTAAACTTTTGATACCGCCAGAAAAACGGGTTATTGCAAAATGATTTGCGTAAAGTGTTACACTTTTGGAATGTTAAGGAAGCTCGAGAAAATAAATTTTCTAAAAATATATAGTCATTCGTCAACTGATATTTCTCAGTGAGCCTTGTGCCTTAATCGACAAAAACAACCATCTTCAGGTGAAAAATCGAAAATATATTTTGAGAGCAGTCATATTCTGACTGTCAATAATAGTCGTTATACCGTGATTGAGACAAAAGTATATATCTATATTTTCAAAAATATTTTCTGATTTAATTAATTTTATGATTGTATCGGGAAGACCCAATTTTTATAAAATAATTTGTTTACATTAAAGTGTTACTCTTTTGGAATGTTAAAGAAGCTTAAGAAGATAATAGTGTTCTAAAATACCTAGCAGTCAGGATGTTTTTCGTCACTTGGCGTCTCTCAAAAAGCCGTTTTAATATAATATAGAAAGCCTGTGATTGATAATAGTATCCATTTTCAGATGAAAAATGGAAATATTTTTGACAGCAATTTTACCCTGATTGGCAATAAATAATATCTACTTTTAGACAAAAAATTGAAGTGTTTTTCGATTTATTTAAAACTTTGATTAAATGTGGAAAAAAGGTTAAAATAAATGAACTAATATGTTTCTCGTAGGGAATGTCAAAGAAGATGGAGAAGAAATTAATTTTCTAAAATATCTAGCCATCTTTTACCTGACATTTCTCCTAAAAAATAGCATTTTCTATACATACATCATACAATTTATGCAAATCGTTGAGCTGTTTAAATATACTTATTGAATCTGAACAAATGACGTAAAATTAATGGGAAAATGGGGAGGAAAATTTTTGAACTCACAAGTTTAGATTATCAATTTATGACATTTCCATTGTACTATTATTACATTATGCAGTGACTGATATTAATTTGAGATATATCCTGGATATTTTAAGAAACTATCGGCACATTTGACCGATAAATTATCAAATTATGATAAAAGTTCTAAATAAATGTTCTATGATAAATGCCCTAAAATATCAAAATTCAATCCGTGAAAGTCCTTTCAGAAGAAACAATTATCTAAATAATGACAGTAGGATTCTGATTAAATTCTTTTAGTGATGCAAATGATGGAAATTCGTGATCGTGCTACTTGATATTTACGGCTGAGCATTATTTCTCATGCTAATCATCACAAATCTTATTATGATTCATCAATTATAGTTATACAGAGAAAGCTTGCACTAAATTGTAAATTACAGGAAAAATATCTATAAAGATGTGAATAACTATACTAGTTAAAGCAAATAAACATATGTAAACTTAGTAAAATCTAAGAAGCGCTGTTCATAAGAATGAAAATTCAGAATAAAATAAGATGTTATCCTGGTCTCGTCTAGGAACAAGAAAGTTTAAGCCATGGCTTTTTGCATCATAACTAAGACCTTCTTGTTCCAATTCCTCGAACCATACCTTGACAGGCAATAAAGTAAGAGAAGATTTAGTTTTTTCTACATTTTTACAAATTTAACAATTGGTTACTATATATTTCAACTGGAGAAAAACCACGTATACTATAGCGGCATATATTAATATGTAGTTTAAAAAAATAAATCAAAGGAAACTTGATTGACTTTTCTAAACCTTAAGGAATTGAAATATTTTGCAGTTAAAGTATTAATTGAAAATCAACTTGGTCTAATCATAAAATATATCACTAAGAATGCCTATTAGAAGGATCAATATAAAACTTCTTCAAAAATATCATAAATTAATGGAAATTTTTCTCAAAGAATTCCATATTTTATTATAGTAAAAAATTGTCCTTCGTATCTTATTGATATTAACGTAATGATATCGGGTATTCAATGAAGAATGATGAAATATCGTACCTCATATTTTAAAATTCTTAGAATTAATTATTAATTAATGAAAGATAATTAAAAAAAGAAAAATTGATTATTATGAATTAGGAAAAACTAATTATTGATGAATGTTATTAACGATTTATATTTCTTCCAAAAAAATTAATATATATTTCTTAAAAAAATGTTTTACATGATATTTTATAAAAGGATCCGAAAGATTTTAATTGTTAAGACAACATATTGGCAGAGTAATCAACGAGTTTAACGTGTCTGAATAAAAAAGCTGATTTTTTTTTTATTTAATAAGAGATTGTTTTGATGTATCAAAATTCATTTTGTGTTATAATATTATTTTTTTATTCGAAAGTAAATAAAATTAAATTTAAATATACTGAGTTGAAAGGAACTGCTTTAATGCCTGTTCAAAATAAACACTAGCTATTTCAGCACTTTTTGTGGTTATAAAATATATATATTACCCTAACACCAAAATTTATATCTAACTTTTTTATCAAAATAATTATCACAATTTTTTTTATTAAAACGTTTTGTAATTTTAATAACATTTTGATTGTGTTTAATACATAACTAAAACATAAGAGTTACCAAACGATTTAAATATAATTCATAATAATTAAAATGGGAATCAATTTATAAAAAAGGTTTACTTTTTTACTACACCAATGAGAGAGAGAGAGAGATAAAAGTACACTACATTCAGGCTTTGAGGTGGAAAATAGCATGTTTCATAATAGTAAAATACTTTGAGTAATTATTGATTGACATATGTTATAACATAATGTTTTTTAATATTTACATTTACTTTTTCATATTTTCTATTTGTTCTTGGATAAATTTGCCTAAATATCGATTATTAAATTTTTTAATAATTTCCAGCCTATGTCACTCTGATAAGTTCAACTATGACAAATCAAACAATTGTTTTCATTTCTATATTCTTATTAATTACGCTTTGATGTGCAAATGTTACTGTATTAAGATTATTTGTTTTTCAATTGTACCCTTAATGACTCACAAGCGAAAAGAAACTATGTTCAGTCCAATACCAAAGACAAGAATCTTCGGGTTCTTACAATAGAGAAAATCTTGAATCAACTACTGAATATTTTCCTTCAACAAGAGATAAAGTCGCTCGGGCTAGAGTTCTGGCTTAAAAAGAAATAGAAATTTACGGAAATATTTCAAGCTGATTTGAAATATTATGGATCGAAATCTTAGAACATCTTACTGAATGACAAAAAGATTTTTATTTCAGTGGTACAAAAATAATAAAA
>JAPDSC010107947.1:0-31472 GCA_026290005.1 Latrodectus geometricus
TATAATTTATTTTCTTTAAGAAAATATGTTGTCACTATTAGACGTTTTTTTTAACTATTAGAAATTTTGTAATTAAAGTTATAGACAATGTACAAATGGAAATGTAAGAAATGAGTTATTTTGACAAATGTTTCATAATAACTCACTTCTTACATTTTAAGAAGTGAGTTTTAAGAGTTCCAAATAAATGATTAGAAAAATAAGCTTTAAACTTAAAAATGCATTGATTTTTGTGAGAATGCATTTGTTTCTATTGTTTAAAAATCGTAGCTTAGTGAATGATTCAGTTTGCATTCCTTTTATTAAAATTTTAATAATTTCAGAAACTTTAATTATTTTTAAATATTTGGTGTGGGCCATACTTCTAATTTTTCTGTCATTATAAATTAAATGAAAAAATTAAGTTAAATATCTTATTAATGTTAAATTTAGTATATTATTTAAGTATTATTTCATAAATTAAACACATATTTCAATGTTCATTTTGACTAGGTATTAATAGAATTGGTCTTAATTAGGAATTTTAGATTTTTTATTAAAATTCGGAAAGTATCACAAATAATATGCATTTGACTTTAAATTTATGAATTTTATGGTTTTTGAGAAGTGTGTAATTTCTGAGAAAAAAACAATTAATATAATTTAAAGAAATATTTCTTTGAATATACAAGTGAAAACTTAAATTTTATGTCTTTAAATTTATTGTAATTTGATTCTTGTAATTATATTTGTCGTAAAAACATGCTGTTTATAATTTTTTAATATCATTTTTCCTTTATTAAATTAATTAATTTTTATGTGACATTTAATACAGTCTTTAAAATATTAAAATGTGTAAGCATAGCATGATTCACATACCCTTTCTTCGTTGATAAATACTGTATAATTTCTTTGAAACTAAATTTACCTTAAAACCTTTCTGTTTTCATGTGATAATGAAAATGATTGCATTTTGAATAAAAGGTAAAATTTATAAATTTTTTGTTATCATTTAAGAAATATTGTAATGCAACATTGAAATAATATATAATTATCTAAATTTTTCTTTCACTTTTAACGAAATTAAATAAAATATTTATATCAGAGACAAAAAATATTGCTTGTCAATAACTCAATTGGTATTTGTAATTGAACAATATTATTTGAAACTGAATTGGTAATTCTGAGCTGAGAATAGCAAATAAAGTATTCTTCTTCGTTTCAAATGTAATTCAATTATGTTTATAACAAAGTTTCTTAAAATATTATTTTAAATGTTGCAATAAATAAAATAAAACAATCAGAACAAAAATTGATGGTTCCGTAGTATAGTAATGTATATCAATATTATTAAAAATAAAAGTATTAATGCATAAAAATAATTATTCATTAAATAATCTCATAATATAGCGAAATAGAAAAATCTTTTGAATTTGCACTTGATCTCGTGATGTACATAACTGTTGAATTTCTTTATGTTTTATCAATATATAATATGAAAAATTATCACGCAAATTATACATTTATTCATAGAATATTGAGTTCTATCTTTAAAATTTAAGAATTATAGGAAAAAATTACTATCGCTGCTGAGACATAAAACTTATTAGATACAATGTTTGCCAAATCCCACATTGATGGATCATTTTTGAAAGAAAAAATATAATAATAAATAATACAAACTGTTTGACATCTCTCAGTATTGGTATAAAATATCAGTTGTCAGTTCAATTAATATTTTTTCTTAGTGGATGAAATGTGAAATTTTACTAAAAATAAGTCTTGAATTTTCCTCGTACATAACATGTTCACATAGTTATACATAATAGTGCCATTTACTGTATGAGCATAGACTATAACTCAAAAGTATTTAGACTTCGCAGTTTAATCCTAATGAGTATGTTGTAATTAAAATAATTAGGTTGCAAAATAATTTAGTGTGAAGGATTATTTTTTTCTCAAAAGCACATTTTTATCTTATAATTTTAGCATGTCAGAGGAAAATCAAAATGAAATATTCATTATTTCACGATGAAAGTTTTTTCACTAAAATTCTTTTACATTACATACTTTGACGCTTTGAAAATGTATATTGACTAAAAATTCCATTTCTCATTAATTAATTTAAATTACTACATGTGCTTTTGTTAAAGGAAATAATTCATTTCATTTAGTGTAAAGAAAAAAAAAGAAAAAAAGGGGGAAAAAAGATTTTTTTTTTGAAGAACTACTTTTATTTTATTCTAGAATATATAATATATTTTTATTATTTTGTCTTAACAGTATTATGATGATATCAAATAAGCAATCTTTTCTGGATGAAAAATTTACTGTTTCTTGTCTATTCTTGGTTATTTCTTTTATATATAATGGATTTTTTAAATGCAGAATTTATACCATTTAAAATTCTGGTATAAATTCTGCATTTAAAAAATCGTAATGTAAAAAAAAATTCTGATGTACTGTATTTAAGAGAAAAATATTTAAATTTTGTTACGCATTGCAGAAATTAAAATAATAAGCCATAAATTTGTAAAATAAGCATTGATTACAATGAAGTATTTTTAAATGAGACTTCTCTTTTAGAGATGAGAACTATTCTAGAAGATTGAATATGCCATGAAAAGTAAAATTAACTTAAGAATACTGCTCCCACTCATGTAATAATCAATCATATTAATAAGTCAAACTCAGAAATATCAATTCTTGGATAGGAAATATTTTTGTGACATTTAATTATTCATTTCATACAATTTCTTTCTTGCTTTCTATTTGAATGTTCTAGATGTCTAAACTTTATTTATTTTAAGATTAAAACCAAGGATATTGATGATTTTTCATCGATTGTTTTCAATGTTTCCGAGATTTATTTAAATATATTTGTAATTCTAAGAGATTTGGGTTATTAAAACAGACGGTATTCGTAAAAAATGTGCTACAAAAATACTGACTTCAATATAACACAAAAAGGAATCGAATTATAAATAATATATAATTTTCTGTAAATTTTTTTGGAAAAAAACTCTGAAACTTTCGAACATTATTGGAATTTTCTATATTTAAGGCACTTAATTAAAGTGTTAGAAATTTATGCCATAAATTATTCAATGTGCTTAACTTTATCTTAATGGTTGTGGCTTCATTTTAATGTTTAAAGCTTGTAGTAGTTCAAATATTATTGTGGTTGAAATTTTTCGGCAAAACCTTTTATTACATTGAATGAATAAAAATTTTACTACAGCTGATATATGAATAACAGTTAGAGGCAAATGTTTTTCATCTGTCATATTTAAATGTTTTAATTCAAGAAAATTTCATAATTTGAATGTCAAACGTAATAATAATGTTTAAATACAGATATGTTTTTAGTAAAAAAGTTTTTTTTCACCTTTACGCCTGCTTCTTTTCTTTTGATAGCAATAAATATATTTTTATATAATATTCATTATGAGCTTATTTTTAAGCCTACTAATGTTATCTATGTGATTGTGACTCTAATCTATATTGAATTACTTAAATGTTTACCAATTAGAAAATGTATAATTTAATTGAGACAGTATATACTTTTTTAGTTTTGTTTAAATAGTAAGGCATATTATTATTACACTATGTAGAATTTTCGGAAGATTGTATTTTGCGAATAATAAGAAGATTGTTTGAAATGCCTTTTGCTTTTGTTATTCAAAATGATGCATATTAACTTGATAAACTTAATTATTAATTCTTCTTCTATTCATATGTATCTATAGATTTGTAATTGAAAAATAAGTTCAGTTTAAAGTATTGGTTTAAAATTGTATTATTTCTAAATACAATATTGATTTAATGTCAACAGAGATATAAATACTTTTTACAACATTACATTTCGTTTATTTATGTTTTTAATGTTTTATGTACTAATAATTGCTTTCCTGAAAAAGTGTTTATCTATTTTAAATTTTAAGACTATTTTAAATAATATAACTCACGAATAACTGAAGAAATTTAACTTAAAAATTCAATTAACGTGAAAGATTTTCATTATTTCACTATCGAATTAAATACTTTGATAAACTTCTTTAAATCTACAGAGATTATTCACACATTTTGTTAACAATTCTGCAAAGTTATATAATTTGGTAAATAGTATTTTATTTTCTAATTTGCTCAATCTGAAATTTCTGAACTGTCATATTATATCTCGATTTCCAAGAAAACAATTCTTTTCTTAAAACATAAAGGGTATTATTGTTCCACTCTTTCTTCCCATCCAGTGTTTTGGGATGCTGCTTATAAAGATTTTGTTTTAGCAGTCTAAATGCAGTATAATCTGTAAATGAAACGTCAGGGAACTTAAGTGGGATGCATTTAAAGGAAAAAGCTTCAATTCAGGTTACAGTTTTAATTTTTTTTAAAAGATAGAGCATTAAATTTAGAAGTATGACTTGGAGTCTCATTCTGATGGAATTTAACACAGCGAAGATTGTTTTATAAAGGAATGGAATTTATTCTTTGAAAATAGGTATTAAAACATACTTTTAATAGAAATACGAACTGATTTTGTATTTTTTTCATATTTCCTTATTTTAAGTTTATTATTGTAAGAGAATTTAGTAATGATCATAAAGCCTTTAGAAAAATTGTCATTGTTTTCCCTAAGCTGACTTGTTAAATCTTTTTTCTCCGCTTTCCCTGAAGTAAATTGATCTTTTTTGTTGCAGTAAGGTAAATACAGCCAAACTTCATCATTTGTAACTACATATTTCTGTTTTTCAACACCAAATAACTTTCATACAACAATCTGCTCATAATCTTACGTAGAGAAAGTTTGTTTTGGTGTAAGACAATGATTATCGGGCATTTTAGTTTTGATTAATTTTAAATTGGATTTTATAATTTTGTTCATAGTTCCGACAGTGACATTTAAAGATTTTGCTATAGTTCTTTGGATAGTAGGATTTTGTTTTAAAAAATGAGATGCGACATTAAATTCATTAAGTACGTACCTTTGTTAGGTATACATTGTTTGCCTTTTTTTGCAATCAAATGTAAACTTTGACGTTTCTCTCCTTTCATATTAATTATGTCACTTATTTTACGTATAGCAATATTAAAACTCTGATTTTCGCATCTTTTTTTAATAACTTAATGAGAGTATTTCTCTTTGGAAAACAGATCCTTCAATTCATCATTTATTTTTCAGAGACATTTTAGAGCAAAGAATATTTTTAATACTGCAGATGATAATTAATTCCTTTAACAATTTGATGTTAATTATATTTTTAAACTAATGTTTGATTTTATAGAGAAAATTAAAATCATTACAAAAATGTGTTAACACTCTCCGTATAAAGGTAAAACTATAAAATATTTTCACAGCTATTTTCTGCAGAAAATTGTTTCTATAGAACAAGAAATCAAAGTTTTATCAAATCTTTGAAGTTGACAGTGAATTAACTTTTAATGAGATGAAATAACATAAATACTTTCACTCTGTTTATGATTCGTTAATGTAATATCTCTCATGAGCAAGTACTTAACTGTAAAAAACGTTTTAAAATTATAGCAAACTAAAGCAATGTTTTGAATTATCCATTTGTTGCAAAGGATAGAGTTGGAAAACTTTATATTTTGTAGCTCTTTTAAAAATGATATAATAAAAACTAAGTGATGATAATTTCCGGAGAATAACTTTGTTTACTTTCAGTGAAAATAACCAGTTTGTCTTTCATATTTGCTGCCTTTCCCAGAAATCTCAGATCTTGCAAACCAGCTCAAGACTAAAATTTCGAGAATTATTTTATGATCTATGAAAAAAAGTTAGGAAAAAATTATTAAATAATTCTGCATTTTGTCAGGGGTTACTTCAACACCAAAAGCTTAAAAATATTTGTGAACATTTCGATACGAACATTTGTGTTACGCAACTTCATAACCCTATTTGCTTAAGCAACTCAACAGAATTTTCTCTCACAAGAATATGCAATGCATGCTGGAAGTTTAAATGGATTTAGCAAAAGTTAACGATACATTCTCTTGGACAAAACTCGAAACAATATGCTTTGAAACACTCTTTTATTTGATGATTCTTGCGTTATTAGAAAAATGTATAGGTAAAAATTCTACTGGTGGAATAACGCCTTTATATTAATCTTTCTACAAGTCTTTAATTTCCAACTCGTCTTTTCTTTTCTACTGTATACTGATGTTCCATCTTAGAGAACCTTTAAATAATTTTGTTCATTATAAATAATTTCATTACATTTTTAAAATCCTGCAATTTTTTTTGGAGATGACAGTATATATATATATATATATATATATATATATATATAATCTGATAGATAATTATTGGACTTCATTACAAAACTAAAAAAAACTACAATTAGATATATTTTTTGAATGACTGTCACGAACTGTTTGACTTTAAAGAAGAAAGAGAAGGGGGAAGAAACATAGAGAGATCTCAAAAATATTGGGTAGAAAATATTAAAATTTGAGGCACCTATACTATATTTTAATATTGTACATTAAAATATAACAACAAATTCTTTTAGTTTTTAAAATGTGAATATTTTAATCATTTTCAGATTAAAGTGAAAATATAAAAGTAAAAGTAATCAATATAGATCGATCAAAAATTTATTTTTATTTCTTATTTGAAAACTGAAATATTAAATAATCTAATATTTTGGCGAATGTTTTATTAAAATTCATATAATCTACATCTATAAAATTATTGATCGTATACAAAGTGAGTAAAATATACCTATTCGGATATAAATTTTTTATATTTTAGTTAGTATATATTGATGTATACTACACTGATGTCTTTCCGTAAAGAAATATTAAAGAACTTGGATTTCCTCTGCCAAAATTCCAAAACATTTAATCCAATAAGGCAATTTCTAATATTCTTATTTGAAATTAATTTCGAAATTATGTTTAGTAGAATGCATACGTTAAAAAAATGTAATTTTTTAAAAAAAATGATATATATATTGTGTCAAGAGCAATACAAATTTCTTGATGTTTTGATTTTGGGGTGGCGAAATCAAATTAAAATGTCAAGATCAAACAAAGTAAAAAAGTATTGTAAATCATAAAATTTGTTCTTAATTAGTGTATTTATAAATACTAGAATTATCATAACATTTCAAATTTTTTTTCCAGGATTTTTAGAAAAGTGAAAAGTTTTGTAAATTACAACATATTTATAACCTAGTTACATGCGTAATTTTTCTAAGTTGGAGTTACAATATTCCATTAAATTGATATTCATAACTGCCCTTATAAGTTCCAGATTATCTAGACGTTGCCATTTTTTGATGTAAGTATTTAAAAGTATTGCTTTACATTTTTTATCAAGTAATTCGGAATGGATAAAAAGTTAATGCAATTCAGGAATAGGAAAATTCAAAAGATTCAAATTAAGAAAAAATAAGTTTTTTTAAATTTGTGAATCATTTTCAAAACTTTTAGAGTTCAATTTGTGGGTTAAAAACAATTAGGTAAGTTTCTGATTAGAAGCAATATCAAATGCATTGCTTATGTTATTGAATCTGCAGAACATGCTGGCATAAAATTAATCGACACACTTTTAACAATCTCTAACTCAGCAAACAATAAGAAATAGCTTTTTATTTTGTTATAGCTATTATTTTTATATTTATGGAAAATTTAACATAGATTTCTTTTTAGAAAATTTTATTAAATATTATATTTTTTTACACAGACACCAATCAAATTTTAATCTTTTATTTGAAATATATAATGTATTGAGTACAAAGAAAACGCAGAACACATATTTTTCATATTAGTAGAACTATTATTTTAATATTATTTGATGAATTTAAAAAATGCTAAGTAACAAAAGGATTTCCAAAAAAAAAAAAAAAAAATAAGTAAAAGAAACAAATTGCTCTAAGAATGTGGAGGATATTTTAAATAAAAATTAAATCTTGGAATTTTGATTACATGGTAAAACAATTTTTTATAAATTATTTTAGAAATTTAAAATTATACTGCTGCATAATTGTAATAAAATAATATATAAATATTGTAATAAAATAATAAATACTTTCTTCAAATACTTAAAAAGATTCTACAATAAATTCATTTTTATAACTTAAGCAGAATAATATGTCTCCTTTTAAATTTTATTATAACTATGAAGTCTATTTCCCAATTCTAGAGAATTATACATGCATAAGTGTTATAAATTATGTACATGTAAATTACATACGTCTAGAAATAGATGCTCTGCGTTTGTAAACATGTTTAATTTTTTTTATGTGAAATATGCTTATAAAAAATCATTGAGATAATTCTGTGGTGAAGTTGAGGTAAATAATTACTTCATTTCATTTTTTCTGTTAAATTATAAACAGTGTCAGTAATTACAATTTTTTTTAATGCATTCAAGATCGTTTTCTTTAAAAATCTGTGATTTGAAACATATGCCGTAGGTTTTTTTAATTTCTTAAAAAATCTTTTTCACCTTAAATTTCAGATTTTAAAGCATTATTAAAATATCAATGTAAGATGAATCAAAAAATAAAAATAAGTTTTGAGAAAATGTTATAATTGAAAAGTGTTTGTATTTAGTTGCGCTTTACCAATTCAGTTCACATAAGAATGTATCTGTAAAGAATAATGAAAAAAAAATAATTATTAAAATGTAATTCAATAAATTTTAATAATTATTATTTTTTTATGAAAAATTGCCATTTATGATTTACTATAAGACACAAATAGGCCAACAGCAATAAAAATTTTACCAAATAAGGCTTATTTAACAGGAAAACTTAAAATAATTTCACACAAAAATTATTTCATTGTGTAAAACAAAAATTAAGCTATCTGAAATTGACATTAAAAATTGCGTCTAATAGAATTTGTTATTTCCTATATTTGGCTAACTTCCTGCCTCAACAAGGACGAATAAAAAAGTGAAAACGTAAAGTTTTTTTTACTTTTTTAAAGGTTTTATCGATAAAAAAGAAAGAAAAAGTACTCTTGTGGAAAGTAACCGGATAATCCATGCAGTATGCCCTGTCTATCAAAAAAAGCCTTCTCCTATTCTTCCGCAGACGTGAAAGTACTGTCTCAGCGACAACTCAGCTTTTGATCGATTCCGAATTTTTGGTCAAATTCGAATGAATAATATAAAAAAAATATATATAAAAAGTTGGAAGATCTTCCCCACAACAAAGTACATCCTCCAAAGCACACGACATGCACGCGCTTTTACCTGGAGTTGAACTTTTAGAAAGGGGGCCCTTTTTTCCACCGGTACCCCCCTTGTAGAACAAAGAAGCAGCTGTCGTGTGGCCGCGCGTGCCATATGACGCTTTCCCCCCTGTCTAAAGCCCCTTTTATCAACTGCCCCCTCCCCCAGTATAGTTGTGTACCCATCCTATACCTCAAACTTTGCGCAAGGCCATCCATGTTAAAAGTCTTCCAACGGTGTGCTTTTTTTTCGTTTTCCATCCCCCAGCTAACTATTATTTTGCCGACCCTTTTTCGGAGGCACCCTATTTTTGCTAGAAAAGCCGAATGCGCGCCACCACCTGCCCCTTCTTCCAAGTGGATGCAGGAGGGAGAGAGGTGAAACCACCCCACCCCCTTCTATCGGCCTGCTGGGGTAGCCGAGCCTTCTGCCGCAGTTCGATTATTCCCAATGATCGCGACCAAGGATCGGTTACTTCGGATTATGCTTCGTAGTTAAGACGTTTCGGATCAAGAATCAGGAAACAAATGGAGTGAGTTGACAAACTTTTCCCCTTTGATTGACTTTCCTCAATTGTTTTTAGTCCAATGTACTTATATAACTTTGACCTTCTGTTTTAGAATACCTCTTAAATTAATCAAGAAAAAATTATTCCATGCAAAACTATTTATTTTTATTTATAGATATTTTGTTTTTTTAATATTTGATTTGGTTTTTGTGAGGTTCGACTTTAAAATTTTGAACATCGTCTGTTGTTAAGTTCCTTCTGTTATGAATCTGTAAAATATTGCATTGTACTATGTAACAATATAATGATTTATAGGTTAAACTTTGCAAACTTCATCGAAACCATTCAGTATATATTCTTCTTTTCTTATTATTATTTTAAAGATTGCTAAAACTTAAAAAGAATTTTCTCTATGCTTAGTAATTATTTTTTTCCCCTTCATTGGCCCAAATATTTGCGTTTTCATATTTTTTCAAACCTCATATAATTATGTATATTAACATGTGTACATGAAATATAATGTGTACATCACAATTATGATCTTAAACATCAACTATTTCTTAAAATTACCTAATTTTTATAATATACCATAACTTATTCTCTCTCTCTCTCTCGTGAAATTGATTCAATAAATGCATTTACTTAAGTGTCATTGAATGAAAAATTTTTTTATTCATCGAATTTAATGAGAATTTTTGAATGACTTCTATAAGAATCTATATATTGTTAACAAATATTATTAAATCAATTAGTTAAATTCTGTAAGTTTTATAAATCTTATAATTGTGAAAATACAGGTGCAATCACAGTTCAGATTGCATAGAATAACACGCAAATGAAATTTAAGCATATTATCATTAATTATCTTCTTCTTTCTTACAAATTTAAATTATACGTCAGAATATGGTTTTTATTTTTTATCGAATGTCATATTTACTTAGACTTCTAAAACTAAATATCCTTAGTTCTAAAATGGTTAAATCATTCAAATGAATGATTCAATTTTTCTTACATTATTTTCTAAATAGCAAAAAACATGATCAAAAAGTTTAACTCAATTGAAACTAAAAATATGTTTTTTTTCTTTCTTTTATAATTTCACATAGTGTGTCACATTTTGTGGCATGATTCGAACAATTTTAAATTAAATTTTTTCTACTCAATTTAGCCAACCATTTAATTGCATAACAACATGCTGAATATACTAATAAATTCTTCACAATTTTCAATGAGAAAGTGCCATTTAGATTTTTTTAATGATATAAGCTATGAACCACACAAAATATTTATCTAGATTCAATTTTTAAAATGTACTATAATTCTTAAATATAGTCTAGGATTTTAAGTGTTTAGTTAATCGCGTAATATTATTGTTATAAAAGAAAAGAGATTAGACATAAATGGAAGTTCCTAATTTTTCTTTGTAAATGTTTGTTTTTAATAATATGAAATATCATTTTCAATTTTCTTGTTTACATTCCCTGAAAATAAAAACGAAACATTTTTCTTCATTATGTAAAAATATTCAAAAGTATCACGGTTAGACTTCAATCTAATTTTAAAGCACAAGGTCTTATTTTCCATAGCAATCATCCCAAGAAAAAAATTAAGGCGATCTCTCCTTTCATATTAGCAATTGGTATTAATACCAATTGCTAATATGAGTTTGAAGAACACAAACGATGACAGAGTAAATGATCATTCGGTGAAATGATCGATTAAATAGTCTTCCCTCATGAGAATTAATCGTCATCGCGTGTGGAACGTTTCGTGACCTGAATGTAATGGGTGTTACCACGTTTTGGGAAAGATGTTCGTTTGTGCAAAGTGTGCCATTAAAGAATCCCGAAATGGAAAATCGTTTCTACTTGGCGATCGGGTTATCCAGACAAACCTCCTTCTGCCGTTTTCGATTTGTAAATGTCTCTCTTTGCTACAGTAAGATTGCTGCCTTTGTATTCAATGTTCTTTAAGATATACGCCCATTGAATTCAAAGATCATTTAACTTTTAACTTAATGTCTAATATCTCTTGAGTGTTATTAAAGAAAATGAAGAAAAGTAAAATTGAAAAATAAGCTAAATTCTATATCATCGAATTGGTAATGAAAATTCATGGTTAAAAATTTCAATTACCCTAAGCTAGGGAGTAGTTCCCATGATTTAATTTCTGTTAGAGAGAATTAACTTATTTTTCTGCAAACACTTAAGCTGCATCTATTCGAAAAATTACAATGTTAATAGCAAGATTATTAGATTTATCATTGCTTTTTCCATATCATTTGATCACTGATATTAATCTCAGGAATCTTTGTAATAAATACGATTTTTTTTACGTCAAACATAAATAAAAGGAAGAGCCAATTTTATGAAGCAAAATCTCGAATCTGATCAATAAAAGCCTGAAATAAGTGTTAAATTAGTCCACTAAGTAATCTTCTGACATTAAATCATTATATTATTTATAAAAAAATGTGAATATTTATCGAAGTACTGAGCATAATTCAATGACGATATTTTATAAGAATTTTAAATTTAAAGAAATTTTCCGGGAATTAATATCAAGTAGAAATGAAGGAAAAATGTAACCATTTCATAATTTTTAAATTATATGAATCAAAAGAATTTATTTCTAGAAAAATTATTGAAATTGAATGCCATATCGAGGAAAACCATAAGGATAAATAATAAAATTATAAATAATTTTAAAAAACTTGTAATTTTAATTTATGCTTTTCTTTCAAATTTCATGAATAGTTTAAACTTTTAAATTAATTTTGACTTGCTAGAAATCTATTCTACAATGTCACAAAAAGAAGAAAGAATAAGAACATTAAGCCCTCGATTTCTCGAGATAAAATTAAATGCAAAAATTGAGACAGAGAAATAAATTCTAATTACTTTGGAAAAAAGAAAACCTAAATAAATTTGTGAAATGAATTTGGCTTAAGAACTATAAAGGTATAGCGAATTAAATATATTAAGGAAAGATCAATTTATCTTGATAAATCATGTGCATCATGTCAAATGTTTAATAGAGCATTTTAAAATAAAAATATTGCTAAAACTCCAAAAAGTAAACTATCACTATTAATACTATAAGGTTTCTAAACTATACGATTATTTTTTTTTATTAAAGCAGTATTTTATTTCATGATAACTGAATAAATAAACAATATGCCACGATTAATCTTTTCCAGTTACTTAATCATTCAAGAAAAAATATATAGAACAACTGATGCACATCATAAAAATATTCATTTAAAATTGTGGAAATGTTTAGATTATGTTTCTCATTTTCTAACTTTTAACGTTTCTTAAGCAAATTAAAATACGTACCATTTTATAAACAATTTCTGCATTCATAACTCTCTATTTTTATATTTTATTAATTAATTTATGATTTTTTTCGTAATTGAGTAAGAAATCTACAAATTTATATTTTATGGCTTTCTAAGATCAAATGGATAAAGTTGTGTTTTATTTTGAAGATAAAATTTCAAAATTTACCTAGTACCAATTTGAAGAACACGAGGAAATTGATGGATATATTTTTTTCTACATAGTGAGATTAAGTAAATTCTATACTTTATCTTTTGAGATTTATGAATGTGTAGACTGAATTCTTATTTAAAAAAATATGAATGCATTTCAAACAATTCCTAGAGACACGAACAGCTAATGGAACAAAAATAATTCAAACTAATAAGCAATTATTGAAGCTTTGGATTTAAAATTATTTCCAGTTTATCGTATTACATTATTTTCCCATTTACCTTTAAAAATAATTATATCTTTAAAAAAATGTATGCATATTTTAAATTTTTAAATTCAAGTTGTGTTCAAGAATTTTTTTATTCTCATTTATTTTGTTAACTTACTAAAAGAAATTTATTTGAAATTTATGTTTAAATATGAAATTTTTATTTAAAGTTTGCACTGTATAAAAAGCTATTAAGAAGAATTACATAAAATTAGTTATTCATTTAAATCATTAAATAAATCCCAAAGAAATTATTCAGTGCAATATTTCTAATCTAATTATTTATTAGCTTTTAAGTTAGGGATAACATATTTTTATGTCACAAAATTGTTCTTGGTTTGTTAGGAATCCAATGTTTTTGTCTGGAATGCAATATTGACTTCTAAAATAAGAAAACTGACATTTCGTATTATGAGTAAGAAAAGAATTTTCCTTTAAATAATATTCCTGAATTAATGATTCGTGCACCTGATTTTGGAACTTTATTTTTATCATCATCATATTCATAAAGTTAGCGATTAACACAAACGCTTATAAAAATTTTGTTGCTATATTTATTACCTCAAATCATTTGAACTTAGCAAAGAAATTGTACTAAATATTATACAAAATGTTAGTATAGATAAAAGTTTCTTAAATAGATTTTTTTGTATCAATTAGTTTAATTATATTAATTTAATTAATTCAATTAATTTAATTATCTCTCTGAAAAAGAAGTTATTAGCAAGAAATAAAATTATAGACGGATAAAGATACGAAATCATAAAAGAATTGAACACCCAGCTCTATGAAATAGGGTTTAATTCTGTGAGAAAAAACTTTTTTCTAGTATTTTTTAAATCCATCTTGTTTGAAAAGGTGGTATTCAGTTAGTAGAAATTTCATTAAATTAATAAATCAGTTTCATTGATTTTACCAGAAATATCCTAACTTTAAAACATAATTTCTCTATCTAAACCCTGAGATCCTTTCATTCTCAAATAAATTTATTTGGAAGTTAAATGAGGAATGTAGAGCACATTGTTGTCCTTCAATCGAAAAATTTTCATTTGGGTATCTGCTTGTGAAAAAGATGACTATTATTCAAGAAGAAAGTTCATATTTAAGTTCTGTTGAAAAGATACCAAGATTATTCAATGAAAATCAAGAAGGAGGGGAAATTGGTGATAATAGTTGATAAAAAAATAATTAAATCTATCAATTTAACGGTGGAATGCAGAATAGATGTATTATTGGAAACCTTAATGTAAGTAATGTGAGAGAAGAGTCGCCAAAGTGTGAATTAATTAAATAATTATTCTGATCTAGACTAATAACCCATAATATTTACAATGAAGAAATATTTGCAATTCATCATCTTAACATGGAAATGAGATTTAAAGTTATGGCGAAAGGAGCAGTCTTGCTGTTATCCAAGGTAACGTCGTACTTAATCTCCGAATAAGTCTCTAGTCGTTGTTCTTCGCTTCACTTCATCTTTTAAGGACAAGGTGATTAAGTTATGGAGACTACTGCCATCTATGATCCTACAGTAATGACAGCCTATATATTTCTATCCTTTCTCATAATATTATTTCCTTAACCAGAAGAAAGAATTTTTCAAAATGTTGACACTTAAAATATGATAATGGTAATGCTTAAAAATGATAGGAAAAGCATATGTAAGAAAAAATCATTAAAATATAAGAAATATTTTTAATAGGAAAATACAAATATAAATTTTAAAAATTAAGATCTTTTTTTATCAATATGAAAATATTGAGAGCAAAATGATACCAACTATCGAAACAAACGCAATAAAATTATCCATAGAGGAAAATCAACTTGTGCAATTCTTCATGATCGGCATTTGCAGAAACAAATAACTATCGTGAAGAAATGTGTTTCCATTCTCTATTTTCCATTGGCCTATTGCTTGAGCAATATAAAAAATAGTGGGTTTAAATTTGAATTTATGAGTGACATCATGTTGATATATAGCTGAAGAATGAAATAAAATTCAATTACATGAAATAGCTTTATACGATTGTTGAAAATTTTAACCTCATGTTAATCCCTTCTTCCATCAATTCAGTGGAGTATTTTCCAAATAGTGATCATGATGAAAATGGTTTTAAATTATTTACCGAGAAAATTTCAAATAATAGCTTTAAAATGTTAGAATTGATTGTCAAAAGCTTGAATCATATTCCTACATAGTGAAGTTTATTAATTTATTGAATACGATTCTGTGGTGACTGTAAAAGAAAGCAAGAAATAAGATAAAATATACAATAAAGCAGAACTAAAATCTTAATTATATATATTTTTCTTTAATCTATATGAATGTGGTAAATCACTAAAGAAAAGATGAAAAAAGTATAACATTTATGCGTGTACCAACAATAATTCTGTAACCGCGATCATATTGGATTCAAGGATGACATGAAAATGTCAAAAGCATTTGGTAGACTCTTAGAAATTCAGTTAAAGAAAAAAAGATTGAGATTTTTTCTTGGAAAAAACACAAGTTTTATACAACAACAATACATGTGTAAAGTTTATAATAAATAGAATAAATGAAGAAACAAAAATGTGCCATGCATTTACATCGACTGATATGTACAGAACACTTTTTATGAGAGTTATTTATTCGCTTTCAATCACTTTTACTCACGTATATTCAAAGACATGATCATGCTTTAATTTTTGATTAAATAATAACTATATTTAATGATTTTGGTTATAAGCTAACGAGCAAATTAGTTGTATAAATCTTTTTATTATCATATCTGCTTTTTGTTCTGAAGTGATGGTTGTTATAAATTTTTCATTATAGAAAATTTTTAGAATTGTAAAATAGAAAACTTTATGTTTTAAGAACTAAAATCTAGAAATAAGTAAAAAACAAAATAAAATTTCTATAAAATTGTAAGAAAAACCCTTAAAAAATGAAAACTGTATCTAATGTGGTATTTGAACAGGAAGACATGATAATTTAATAACTTTTTATTGAAATTAGCACAAACTTATTTTCTCCTTTCTTTACTTTTTAATGTATCATAAAATATTTTTGTGATTAATTTGTATCTCTGCAAAAAGAGGCAAGGAATAAAAAAAATGAAATTCTTTTCGTTTCAAAAATAGTAAGAAAATATCATAACTGGTATCGAAATCTTTTGTAATACTTGATGCCTTTTCCTAAAAAAGATTTCATTTGTATAACTAAAAATTATTTTTAAAATATATGTTGTTTAAGCAAATAATATAAAGATCAATATTGTTATATCTTTTAAAGACATTCAATAGAAATATTTTTCACACTAGAAATAATAATTTGGAAATTTTAAATACAAAATAGATTTTATAAAATTAAACAAACACAGTTGCATAAATAAATTTTTTAATCTATTAAATAAAACTTATTTTTCTAACAATTTTTCAAAATATTCCACAAAATAATTAGTTTAATCTTAAATTGATATGTAATTCAAAAAAATTATTTCAGATTATTGAAAAGTTTACGTTTTATTTGATCTCATTTGAAGTCAAAATATTAAATAAGTTGAGTACTAATGCTGAAATATATATTTGTATCTATATAGTAATAAACTGTAAGTATATAGAATTCAGTTTAATATTTTTAATTAAAATATATTCTACTGCTTTTTATTCAAAAAACGTTTTTATTAGAATAATTCTGTTAAAACTGAAAAATTAAATTCCATTAAAAGAAGTCTTAAGCTTAATAAATAAAAATAGAGTGAATAACTTATGAAATCTTTTTAAGTGAAATAACCATCTTTTACTTAAATAGATTCTAGCTACTAATATATATTTAAGTAAAAAATCTATCTTAAATAGTGAAATATTATTTAAGGGACATTTTCTTATTTAGGAAAGCATTATACATTATTTAACAGAAAACAAGGTTGTCTCATATTTAATTCATTCCATAACAGGTGTTTCAGTACTTAGTGTTAAATAAATACGAGGCTTTTTTGACAGAAAACTAATCTGTATACATATTTTTCCATCTGCTCAACAAATCAAGGAGATGAGTTGTCGCAAGCGATTTACTTTTTGACACTGTCTTCGCTTGAACACGCCATGGCAGCAGTCCCAAAAAGCAAGCGAAAGCGTTCGCAGAGGCGGCAAGTGTACTTTTTGGGTGTGTACTCCCTTTCACCCGAAAGTCCTAAAGTCATTTATAAAATTTCGGTCTTTTGGTGTTGGCCTGTCTCGTTTGCTGTGAGAAAGGAATCAATTTTGGCTAGACGGTAGCACGCGACTCAAGTACCTTCTCATTGCACTGAGCGCAAATATTTATTTACCTTTCAGTTCACTTATAAGTAAAGATTGGAAATATGGAGGAAGTTAAGTGATTAAAAACCATGTCAAATTAAACCGGGTCATAACACACTTGGTGACATTGATTTGAATGTGTATGGATCAATATTTGAATGATAAAAATACTAAATTTTTTAGTGTCTGTTTTTAACTTAAAATAAATGAAGTAGATTAAAAATATTTTTTAACCTACATTTTATGTTTAAAATTTTTGGAAACAATAATAACTAACTTTACATTTTAATTTGTAATGCTCCCAATATCCTATTTTTTTCACATTAAATTACATATAATCAAATGAATGAAAGATAAAAAAGACTGGTAAAAAATACCTTCTGTGCGACGTTATTAAGTCGAATTTCGCTAAAATTTTCATTCAATACGTAACGTGATACTTTCCGAATCACAGTTCCTTAAATTTTATCACTGCTTTTAATCATTGATCATGATTTAAAATTTCAGTTAAGGAGAATATACATGTTTTAATCATTTAGTTTAAATTATTACATAGGAAGTTCTTATAATTTTATAGGGTAAAATTTACTCTTCGATATTCATAAAGAAGCTCTGAAGAGTGAATTGAGGTTTTGCCAGTTCTTATAAAAAATCAAATTGAAGATTTAATGGTTATTCGTTATATTTGGAAAAAAGTGATCCCACCAAAGCTCTTGCTATGAAACTCGTAAGTTAGGACAAAGGAAACATGAATGGGAGAATAATTGATTTCATTTAATATCTCTTAATTAAACGACTGTGTCAAATAGTTTTATACTACTCAGTAATTTTTAAAAGCCAAAGTAAAAGTATATTGGTCTTGTAGACATCAACTCTTTTAAATTATCCATGATCTATTGCAGAAAGAAATTTTTCAATCCAAAATCATTTCAATTATTTCAACTGTGATATAGAAGCCAATCATAATTGCTAGTTCTAATAAAGCTAAATATCAGTAATCACATCTAACCCATTAGGCATATGATACTTTTCTTACTCAATACCCCTTTAACAACGATTTCTTATCATCATTGTCAAACCTGTTACTATAGAATCAGCACAAATTGGATCGTCTCACTGTGAATAAAAACAAGTGTATGGATTCTGATCTACTCTCTGATTTGTTTTTATATGATGTCGTGAAAGTGGAACCGGTATATAAAATAAATTAGAAATTCTGACTTCTCATATATGAAGAAATATTTATAAACAATTTGTAAGTGCAATCAGTATCCAATAACTTATACAAAAAGGAATATATTTAAACAGCCTAACTTTAAGCACTTATTTTACAAAAGAATCGCTGATTTTAGAAACAGACAATAAAATCGCTAGGGGAGATTATTGAATTTTTTAGGTTTAAACCTTATTCTCATTTTATCGTCATTCTTAGCAGACATAAATCACCTTTCCATTATAAAGTTACAGTTAATTTATATTTATTCATAAGAAACAGCCACATTTGTAATATTGTAAATATGATCCATATTAAATTAAACACTGATAGATTAAGTTTGAAAGACAGTAAAATGAAACTACTTCAGAGAAGTTCTGAAGGCAATTTAAGTACAACAATAAAAATACTTTTGAATGATTATTATAGTTTTTTTAAAAAAACGTTTCTTGCAGGTGTTATTCCTAATTCAAGGAATATGGTAAATGAAACTTTACATATATAAAGTTACTTATTTCTCATTAAAAGATACCTTATTTCAGTTTCATTAGAAACTTTTTTTTTTTTTTTTGAAAAATCAAAAAATAAATTTAATAAAAGGAAATTTTCTATGAGGTTATCAAATAAAGACACCGGATTACTTTTTTAAATTTTGTGTATATAGATGTTATTTAGATGTACATTGTTTTTGATGCATTAAAAATTGTTCAATTAACTTAACATACTAAAAATATTCAATCCTTATATTCGAATACAATATATTTTTTTATTTTAAACGAAATATAAATTTTGTATCATAAAAAGTAAATTCCTTTTTATTGTATCTGATTTTGTGATAGAAAGCAATTAAATAAAAAATGACAATAGAATTCTAAACTTCACCTAAAATTTTTAGATTTTTTAACAACAACAAAAAAACCCACAAGTTTAGGAATTTATAAGCCATCTATAAAATTTTTTGAAAATAAGAAAATTTCTTTTAAATGAAAAGTTATTTTAAAATAAGTAGTAATTGGTGACAAGAAATGCTAAATTATGAATAAAAGATACGAAATTGTATTTTAATTTTACTACCTTAATTTTAATTTTAACTTAGAATTAAAAATAATAAATACGATATGAAATTTATACTTCATATTAATAATCTTGAGCTAATCTTAAGGAATTTTGAAAAGAATAATTATCGTTTTTATTTCTAACATTTTTTGGCTAAGAATGAATGAAATCTAATGTATGAAATATAATTTCTAGTTAATAAATTTGAATAAAGAGTTTAATGGATTTAATTATTAACTTAGTTTCTATTTATAAATAAAATTCTTTGATTCATTTATTTAAGAATAAACTTCCTATAAACAGAGAAATGAAAAACTGCTTTTCTTATTCAATTTAAGTTTAATATTTTTCTAAATTCATATAATTTACATATGCTTCAATTAAAAATTACATATTGATAATCTTTTTAACTTGTTTGATTTTCATGATTTAAAAGTCAAACATTCCTAAAACATGAGTTATATCAAATAATATATTATAGTTATTATTATAAATATATATTATAAATAGTTTAATTATAGTAATACTTTTGTTTCAGCTCTTCTAGATTTTATATATTTTAGTTTTAATTTCAGTTTCTAAATTTTCAAACGTAATACAATAATCCAATTGAGTTTGAATTTTACCTTTCCCTGCAACAATGATACTTAAAAATTTTGTTGACAATTTTTTCATTTAGATATTTACAAATTATCTATGTTACACGTGCATATGTACCTTAATAATTATTTAAAGAGAAATTTTATTCAATAAACAACAGAAATAATTGCAAATATTGTTCTTTCAAAATATACGGTAAACAATAGTGATGAAGTATTTTTCTAATTTAAAATTATTTTATTTAAATAATTTATCTTATTAAATAAATTAAGAAGAATAAGAAAAAATATCAAAACTATAACAAAAATTATTAAATTTTATCAAACTAAATATATTTAGTTGATAAAAAATGTGAACTTAGCATATTGGTGTATCTAATATAATGCATTATAAATTAATTTTACAATAAAACATGTGAAAAATTTACATTTTAATAACAGGAATTGTAATATTTAAAAGTGTATGTAATCTTTTCTTATTAACATTCTCATTAAAATATAGTTTTTGTGTTTTGATATTCGAGATAAATGAATGCGGTCTAAATCTCAGCTGTTGAATAATTAAATTAAATATGAATAATTAAAAGCTACTCCAAAATCAAATTTTTCTTTTAAATCAATTTGCTTTGAATTTTTTGGTAACTTTTGATTTACTGTTTGGTTCAGTATCGTACATGCTCTAGCACCTTTTTGCCATTTTATTTTATACTAATGTCTGTATTAAAAACAATTTTTTTATTTGAATGATAAGGTGATTTGTTTCTTTAAGAGAAAAAGTCGTTTCATTTCCTGAACATTATATTATTTGCTCTTTTATTAATTTTCTAGATTGAGAGTAATTTTGCCTGATTACTATAAATAATTTCTAAAATTAGTTTGAAAGGTGCTGATAGGACAAAAGCATGAATTTCAAAAAAGGAAATATATGATTATTGGTATCAAATAAGTTGTATGCAACCTTACAATACTTGTTTTTGAATTCAAAAATTTATAAAATAAACATATTATAAGATGTTTGCTTCATTATATCAACGTTTCACCAATTTTGTTAAAAATAAATATTTTATGGAAAGTTAGCGTCCCGAAAGTTTTATTTATCTGTGCTTGTAATTATATGGGATTATTTGTAAAGTTAATGATCCTTATGATACTCTCTCTTTCCATTAATGTTATACAATCACAAAAATGTAATTGGTTTTTTGGATCGAAATTGAGTTTATTTTGGCCCAAGACGCTGCTATTTATTTAAGGAAACTTTGCGTTATAAAATTTACATTCAAAATTTCCTTTTTTGCTTTTCAACTTTGATATTTTAAATAAATTAAAATAAATTTATAATATGAATAATATTTTTCCTGATATTACTTTGTTTGAGGTGCTTAATTATTTATTCTTTCTTTTTCAGGTGGAAAGCTATACATCGGGATATAAGGATTTTAAATTTGAAAAAATTCGAAAAATTTGGTAAGTTATGATAAATTTTAAGAAAAATACTTCCTGCATTATGAAATCTTATTTAATGTAATTTAAACTTATTGGTATGTATATTATTTAATCATATTTATGATTATCATGTTACCATTATAATATTATTTATAATAATTTCCATTTTAATTTTATTAAAGTACAGAAATGTAAGAGCAAAAGTAAAATTTCATTGAAATAAATAACATAATGTGAAAGAATTACCACGAAAAATAGTGCATGATTATTATTATTATAATTAGATACTAAACAATGGCAGTTATAATCAAGCAGATTGACAGCATCATATTTTCTAATGAAACTAAAAGCATAGTATTAAATATTGGCTTAGAATATAATTTAACAAACATTTCATTGGATATTGTTCACATTTGTTTTTATATCCAATTAATGTTTTGCGATTCATTAAGAATATAATTAATTTGGAGAAATATTTTTATCCTAGTGTAGGTGTGTTTTGACATTACTTTAGGAAATTTTAAACTGTTAAAGACTGTAGTAAGACATTTTTACATATACTGACTATTGTTATTTTCTGGGACATTGTTATTTTCTGGGGATTGTTATTTTCCATAAACATTTTACGATATTCATGTTTTATATGGTGAGAAACTCAGAAAACTTCCAAGCACCCACTCTGACGGATGTACATGTAGAAAATACAAACTCAAAATTCATTTCTTTTTGAACAATTGTTTTCGGTATCAAATTGGTACTTTCTATTCTGAAGAGCATGGTTGTACCTGTTCGGGGATTGTTTTTACATTTTTTTGCCATTTTACTGTTAACTTAGGCTCGCGAAAATTAGATTTGAAACTCATTCCAAACTACATAAAATATCAAAGGTGTGAAACAGAAACATAAATTTTTGAACTGAAAACCAGTATGGTGTTTATTCAAATAACAAGTTTGTTTTCAAATTTTTGAATTTTGTATAAATTTAGTACCAACATTTGTATATATGGTTGAAAGATGAGTGAAATATTTGATTAAATCATAAGTTGTAGTTAAAATTCTTAATAAAGGTAATAGATTATTAACAATACATTTATATAAAATAATAATCATTTAGATGTATCAAATGATACCTATTATCTTTTATTATACATAATTATAAAGTATTCATTTATTCATGGAACACCATTTTCAATATTTTATTCAACCAAATTACTTTAATTACATTTTCTTAATTTATTAAAATATACTAACTCAATTTACAATTACAGTTTAGAAAATTATGCAATTAATTAATATTATTTCAAGAAAAAGTACTCATCTGAGAAAATATTACATTGAAAATTTTGATATAAATAACTAAAAATAAACTATGATAGGCACTTAATAAAATTGTATTAAATTACTTAAATAATCTTTTAGTTATAATTTTTAGAGAAAACATATATTTTATCATAAGAATTTGGGATACAGCAGTATATATTTAAGCGCATTTTTCATAAAAATGAAAAAAACATGAAAAATCATGTATTCATATTTACTGTAATATTTTCAATTGTGTTTTATTACTTCATTGAAAATTAATTCAGCGTTTTATGAAAAAAGGTTTCATATTTATTTATGTTGTATTTCTTTCAACTGTAATTTTAAACCGTGGCATTGTATGCTTTTTGTTTTATTACATTATATTTATAAATTAAACTGAAATGAATTATTTACATTTTAGAATCAAAATTGAAATATAATTTGAATCAATTAGAATAAAAAAGAAATATGTTAATGTATTCTGTCTTTAAAAGTAAAATATTGCTGATAAATTAACATGTATTTATGTTTACGTCAAATTATTATTATTTTTTTTCAAGGGATTTCATAATGAGCATGCTCTATACTATTTTGGATATTGCATCTGCGAAAATACAATCGTAATTTAAAAAATTAAACCGATAACTTTTAATGGTGTACTTTCTTATTTAATTTGCAATGCTTAAGTCAAGGAAAATGTTAGAGTATTTCAAATATTTCCCTCCATAATTTTTTTAATCTTAAATTATCCTCATTTGCTGACTCTAAGGTAATTAGCGTAATTTGGAATTTGGTTTCTGTAAATGAACTTTCAGCTTTACTTTTAATGCATACGACATCATTAAAAAACTTAAATAAATAAAGATATTTAAGGAAAAAGTCCAAATAAAATGAAAAAGTTAATTTTAATTTTTTTTACAGTTTTAGGAGTTTATCGGTTTGTTTTTTTAACAATTACTAAAAATATCACAAAACCAATAATTACAAATGGACATTTTTAAATAATTTTGCAAATTTTCCTCTTATCAAAATGAAGGAAACATGAAACTCCAAACCCACGCAGACTTACCTGTTGCTTTAAGACGGAAACAATATTTTTTCCCATATTCAGCCCAAAAAAATAATTGAACAGACCATGCGTATAAAAAGAGAATAAAACAATATCCGATCTTTTGTGTGCTTGCATATTACTTTGAATCGAACCAACGACCAATCGATCGGAGCCGTCGTAGCCATCTGCCCCAAAGACCACTGATGCCCGGTCAGCTGTTTGTGGAAGGAGGGGGGGATCCCGTTAACACCCCGTCACGCAACGTCGACCTTTCTCTTGTCCTAATGGAAAAGGAGGGTACGGGGGGGGGGCCACCGATATATGGAGTTACAATGTTTACTCGCATTCAAACTTTCCGGCTGAACGAGTGTGTTTTTAGCTGCTATGAATTGGTTAACAGATAGTTGGAATTACGAGTAACTCGTTAACATATTTAGGAAGATAATCTTACATCCGGACGTCGAATGTGTCAAAGTTAATTATAATTAATTGAGAACTACTGCAAAAAAGTATAGCAAAATTTTTTTCATTGTTTACTGTATTATGACAACGTTATCACTGATGAATCAAAAGGCAAAATAATTATATTTAATATCAATAAATAACGGGAAAATTCAAAATATTAGTTATTAATGATTTCACTAAATAGTTTTTAAAATTTAAAAATAACTTACCTGATCCGACACTCATCATTCAAAAATAAGCCTACTGAGATTCTCTGTGAGAATAGATTGTTGTTTTGCAGAAATTGCTTTTACTTTAAAGTTTCCAGATTAAAATTACTTTTAAAATAATTTTCAAACTCTCAAATCAAATCCTCAAAATTATTTAAGTAACACTATAGATTAGATTAAAATTGGTTAAACGAATCTTACTTTAATATATTGCAAAGAAATTATAATAAATACTTTTACGCTTCTCGTTTATCATATTTTTTCTTTTTAATAGAAACTTTCTAGCATAGAAGGAATCTAAATTAAAGTTGAAATTAATTAAAATTTTTCCTGCATCCTTTTTGTAATCATAATAGGTTTTGCTGAATGCAGAAATATTCTCTATTCAAGTATTAAGTACTTATGACTACGTGGTGAAGATTAGAAAACTTTCAGTTTCTTCTAACACTGCAATTTTCTTCCTATTTACCATGATAACATTTTTAAAAACTTTGATTCTCTTATATCAGGGAATCAAAATTTAACAGAAAATTTATAATTGTCGTTAAAATAATTAAACGATGTTTATTTTATTGACGTTGGTGGGTTGGTTGGGTTTTGTGGCGCATGATCCAAAAAGGACAAGCTGTGCCAACATTTTATTGGCGAGATAATTGAAAGATATTGATAATTTGAATAATGAAAATCCATATTACCACTAATAAAGATCATTCTCACCCTTCAAGTAATTATTAAAGAGAATGAATAATTTTTAATATATTCAATGAAATTATATTTTTAATACCTAATAAAATCCATGAAGTTTACTGAAAAAAAATTCATATTTATTCACTAAGCTTAGGCTTTTAACTTAATTTTAATAAAGTAAATCATATGAACATGTAGAATGAACAAATACCTATCAAAATCTTTCATATCAAAAAGGAAACAGTAGATAGCACACGGAAAAATATAATGTGCACTTCTTGATCATGTTGTGGTTTACTGTATTATTAGATTATATATTTTATATAAGATTAAGTCATACATTTTTGCATATGCAGACCCATATCTATGCATAGACAGAAAAAGGGAAAAAATTATAGATATTATTAATATTTAAGATAATATTTGCGAATGTTAAATAAAATTAGAATGTCAACAGTTATAAAAATAATTATGAAAATTAATATCATGTAAATTAGATTATTTTCACCTGCTTAGTTACAAAATAATTAATTTTATTTCTACGTAGTTTTGATTATTTTATTTATATTCAGTTTTAACTATTAATTAAATATTCAAGTAGTAAAATTCTCATTTTTCTTACAAAAATCGCATATTTTATTTTGGTTTTGGAAAATTTTTTTCATTTCAAATTTTATAGTTTCATATGAAATTATTATTTCTGAAAAAAAAAACTCTGATAACGTTAATGTCAACGCAATCAGTTAAAATTAAATATCTCAAATGTATCAAGGTATAAAATACATATTACTTTTTATTCAGTTTCTTTATCAAAAACCAATAAATGTTTTGGTTTCATTGATTAAAAATTTCTACAATAATATTTAGAATAAAATTTCGTGAATAAAAGTAGGCATTATTACAAAATTACTCGAAATTGATTTTCAGTGAAATCATTAAATAAAAAAGGAAGAAAGCTCATCAAACAGCAAAACCGGAATTGTTTTATAAATGAAATAAAAAAAAAAGTCCTATTTTTAAAAAGAATTTTTTCATGGATTTAGAATAGTTTCGATTTCTATTTTCTTCGTTGAAGAAAATAAATAGCAAAAATGGTTGATTGAAATACTCAGAGTAATTCAAGTTTATTGTTTTTTTTTCTAAGAACATTTACTATAGAGTCATAATCATTGGTTTGGAAAAATATTCTTTCTTTTAAATAAAAGCTTTTATTTCAACTTTTGAGCAAAGCTTTGAGAGCTCAATTTATTTTTTGAAATTGCAATGTACTTTTGAGAATAGTTTTAAAATATTATGTTGCATTACTATTTTTTTTTTATTTCATTTACAGCTGAAGAAAAAATCTTAAAATGTATTGTTATAAACATTTGTAAATTTCCTTCATATACTTTAACAAAATTTCTCGATATTTATCATAGTGTTTTGTATGACATCTACTAATTTTTACAAGTTTTTAAATGCTGTCTTGACAGAAAATTATTTTTATTACAATAAAATGATAAATATTAAGAAACAAAGCTGATTGAAAAATTTACATTATAAGTATTATGATCAATTCTTAAAAATTTAAAGTTCAATTTTTTTAATTTTATTTTATTATCTTATAGTATTTTTAATCGACATAATTAAAGATCATTATGAAATTTTCTTTGATGTGATTATCATGATTTCCTCCCTTTTATTCCAAATGCAGACAGTCAATAATAAAATTAAATTTATTATTCGTTAATGTATTCTGGTATCGTCAAACAAGCGATACCAGAACATATTAATCACGATTTTTGTTAATAATAACTATTAACAATGGCAATGGTTGGTTTTATAAGAGTATATTTATAATATACATCAAAGAAAATATATATAATGGCGATAGTTATAATTCATCATATTATCAGTATGACAATTCTTATATGATCTAAGAAACATTCCATCATCATATAATATATTACTCTTAACCAATATTATATTTGTTCCACCACAACAAATAATAATTTTATTCCTACACAATTATAAGTATCATTGACTTGAGTTATTTATCTTATTATTGAGCTATCTTGCTTAATTGTTAACAGAGATATGTTAGGTATCATGCAATATAAGTTGCCGAAACAATATATAAATAATATTTAGTATCGTGTTCAGAGATCTTAAAATTGTTTTACTGAAAATTTATTTTTTGATTAAATAATATTGAATCAAGCTAAAATTTTAAAAAATGAAAAAGCCAAAAGAATATTTAATATTTACTTTCTCATTTTTTCTTTTAATCTGTAAAATGTAATGTCTACACATTGATAAGTTTTTAAATCAATCATACAACACAAAAATTTAAATTCTATCCCTTTCAATTATGATGTAATTTTATAGAGAAATCTCTATGATGAGAATCATAATTTTATCCTTTCTTGAATTGACTCCAATTTATATTTTTTCCTCATACAGTTGCAAAGTAATATCATTAAGTATTCTACTTCACAATCAAACAATTGCTATTTAATTAAGTGGAAGAATTTGTATACTATAATTTAAAGCAAATGTTTGATTGGTCACTTTACAGTCATTTTCAATTAAAAGGGTTAATTTTGCCAGGAGTTACAGTTTAATATGAATTTCAAATCAGTAAAAAAACAACCATGTACAATGGAAAAGACAAATCCATGTTTCATGGATTTGTTTCTTCTATTGTACATGGAAGTTTTTTAATGTTTTAAATGAATATAAAACCAGAGCCTTAACAGTTCCGTAATCCATTCAGCAATTAATATAAAACCTTGTCATTTTGAATGCAATAATATCACAATAAGTAATCTTCACATAAAACATCAATTTAATTCATAAATTAAAAATGGAAGCCTAAAATTTTTAAAATTGGGAAAAGCCTTTGTTATTATAAACATCAATTTTAATAGTTTTAGTTTTTAATAGTTTTAATAGGTAATAGTTTTATTAATTTAAAATTTGACTCAGATTTTTAAACCTCATTAAACTTATTTTTCGATAATCTAGATGGGGCTAAATGCAATTGAATCCAGATTAGCAAGATGTATTATAGAGATCTAATTTTCAATATCCTGTTACACATCCTCTATTAGAATGATTTTAACAATCTTAATTTCCAGTATGTTCTGTAGAACAAATAATGGACTATAACTTGAGTAATAATCATAAATTTTTTGTTTCCTTTTATCTCATGTTATTTTATAAATATCTGATTGAACAAGCTACAGTTATATGTTATTGATTTGGGTATATTAATTAAGTACGTTTCAAATTACATTTATAGATAAAAATAATTAAACAAAGCTCATTATAATTAAATCATATAAAGTAATACCATATTAATGCGTTTTATTTATATAAAATTCAGTATAAGTTAAAGATTTAAGTGAAGAATTTTTATATGAACAAAAATTGCAAGTGAAAACTATATTGTAGAAGTTCCATTCTTGTAAAATGCTCAATTTTCAATACATAGAAGGAGAAGCACATGGTTTTTTTTCATATATATTTAGACAGTTAATTTCTGGTTATCAAAAGATACATCTCTTTCATTTATTAAATCTTATTAATAACTATAAATAAATTGTTTCGTTAAAATTTTATTACATATTTTATCTTTCATTTCTGCTAGATAGTATTTATTCAAAAATGTAATTTATTAACTACTTTTCCATTAGAACTACACAATAAATTATTGGAACTGGTACGAGTGCTTAGATATTAAGAAAAATTTTATATCAATTATAAGAAGTATTAGGGATAGTTACCTATATATATATTAGGTTGGAGAAAAAGTTATCCATTATTTTTTCGGTAGGCGTCTGTAGTGATCGCTATCTCGTGAGGTATCTATCAAACAATTTCAAATTTATGCTCATTGGAAAGGTGACATTTGACACTAAAATATTCTCTTGCAGTTTTTTGTTTGATTAATTCAGTTATGAGTACAAGGTTTTAAAAATAGAAGACAACAAACAGAAAATTCGATACATTTTAGTTTTTCTTTTATAATGGCGAAAATGCTAACCAGGTGGCTAAAATTGTGAAAGATGTTTATCGTCCTATATATGACTGTAACAACCAGTCACGCACAATTTTGGTTTCGTCGATTCCGTTTGGGTATTTGGATGCTAAAGATGCACCTCGCGTGGATACAACATCGTCGAGAATGTCTATAAAATATCAAAAATTATCAAACTTGACAGCATGTCAGCAGTCGTAGCTTCGCACAAGACCTAAAAATCTACATGAAAACTGTTTTAAACTTTTTTACATAGTGAATCTGAAAGAAGTTACAAAAAGTTCACGTAAAAATAATGGATTTCTTTTTCCCCAAACTAATATATATTTTTAAACTGTTTTAAGATCAGACCAAATAAATAGAGATGTGAAAGGCTAAGTGTTCTTTTGCAAGAAAAGATATTTGGAGATAAATTAAAAAAATCAATAGTGAAATAGAAAATAAAAGTTTTAGTTTTTAATTAAATGATTATACTAGAACAGATTAATGTAAATTTTTTTTCTATAATCATTTAAACAGAAATTAATTTTCGCTGATAAATAATAAAATTCGTACATTATTTATAAGTTTTATAGGTATATAAGCTAATAAATGAGAGAAATCCATAATCCATTATTAAGTATGACCAAGTTCTTGAGAATTAAATGCTTTAGATGTAGCTTCAAATCTGAAACGTGTAATAGCTGTAAGAAGAATCAGAGCTCTGACGTTTTCAATAGCCTATGTGATTAAAACCCATAAATTCCATACGCGCCGTTCGTTCGTAACGGTGGTTTTCTTTTTTCTGTTTTTAATCTCACGAGCCTCTCTGTCCCGCATGTCGCAGGAACGGCACGTGTTCCCAATAGTTTTCCCGAAATCATTCTCCGGAGACACTTATGTGTAGCTGAAAAAGGAGGGGGAGTGAAAAAAGTTTTTGAAATGGAAACTGGCAGTTTCGAAAGACGAAGAAAAAACTTAGAATACAAAAAATAATAAAATAAAAAAACATGAAAGGAAAAAGTGAATAACGTTCGCGTTATTAAAAAATAAAAAGGAAAAAATATTCTTTATAGCATCGTTTTGAACGACGCGAGGAGGGGGTATCCGTAACCGTTACTTTCCCCCTTCCTCTATGTCCAAGCAGCTGGTTTAACGGTAGCTGTTACAATGTGCTGTGATACCATATGCTACATATACTTTTTTCTTCGCATGAATTAGAAAGAGGTGCAGACGATTTTCAGATAAAAATCGCCGGAGCTTTGCTAAAAGTGCTGTCGAATAAAATAGGGGGCTTTCACGCGCCTCCTCTATACAAAGAACAAGCTGCCTAGCCTAGCCATTATCCCGTTTATTTCAAGGATGAATTTTTAAAGGTTAGATGGTGGATTTGTCCAGAGGGAAACACTTAGGGGTAAAAGAAAAATCCAGGAAATTAAGGTGTGTTACAAAATCAATCGCCATTAAGAGTCAGAAAATTTCATTTTATATTACTATAATGGATAATAAATTCAATGTCAATAGCTGTTATTTTCTGTATAATTAGTTAGATTAATGTATATGGTAAAAAGATATCCATACAACATAAAATTTATCATATTTATCATCTCGGTCAGATAATTTTTTAGATGTTAATATCGGTTTCGGGGATTTCTTGGTTTATATATTCGTTTTGGGAGAATTAATTTTGTTTTTGGTTTAAA
>JAPDSC010107982.1:10773-49526 GCA_026290005.1 Latrodectus geometricus
GGTAATTATTAATCTACGCCACATTTCAATGGTCGCTGAACAAACTGAGTTCGAGGATAAAATTGAAAGAAGCTTATGTGCGTGGAGGAAGACACAAACTAATGAGTAAAACAGTGTAGGATAACGACATTTTCTGCAGGCCGAAAAAGGAATGGTGGGTGCCAAACGTTGTTGAGAGTGCTAATAGATACTCATGATTCCGTTCCCAACAGATGATTGCCTGAGCAACTTATTCGTTAGCTTCGTTTTTGTCATCATTTCATCGATTTTACCAGAGAACTCTATAACTTGTTTGATTTTTACCCATTAAAATCAAATAAAAAAAACTGCTCTTCTTATTTTTTCATGAAAAAAATTAATGTGAAGCATTTCAATAGTTTTATGTTTAGTTAATTTATTCTTAAAAGCCAAAATGCCGCAGTTTAAACTTTTAAAAACACGTTTAACTTTATAAATTAAGATTCCTCAGTTAAAATTATTTTATTTCTGTTCAGATTATTTTTAACTTTTCACATTATTTTACTTAGATTTCATATTATTAACAGATTAGTTTGGAAAATATGAAACAATCTTAGATATTTTAAGTACATTCATTTAAGAGTATGATTGCTTCTGTCTAGAATTTAGATGCTTTTCTACTTCAGAAGTCTGATATTTTAACAATTTTAAATAGTGATGTTATCCTATACGAATCGGTGCAATTAATAAACAAGAAATCAAAATGATTTATTTTGAATATTTTCTAAAATTCTTCATCAAACTCAAATTTTGAAACGTTTTTGAGAATTCTTGTAAAGTTTTGTTTTTTTAAAAATTGGGAATTCTCCTGAAAGAAACAAGTTTACTTATGAGAATACATAAGCAAACTTGCTTCTTTTAGAAGTTTGTTTACGGAAATACACGAACACATTTGGAAAAATATAATTCATTGCATTAAAATTAGGAATTAACTTTCTTGAATTTGTTTTCAAATAATTTTATGCATTACAAATACGAATATAATCATTAATAAATTTACTATTATAATCTTTCTAAATTTGATAACAATTAAAAATTTGAAATAATATTGTTAACTATTGTCTCGTTCAAAATATATATATATTTTTTTATTCTGAAAGTAAATTGCAATCACAGCAAATTTTCGTTGACATTTGACATCTCGTAAAATGGCATTAAACAACCAATCAAAAGTAGACTCAGCAAAAATCATAAGTATTTCAAGAAGAGCTTAAGTGAAAAAATGATTTTATGAGCTGTTGTAACCTTCAACTACAATAGTACAATAAAAAACAAGGAAATAATTAACAGATGTTACATAAAATCTTATTATCAAGAATTTGATCTTAGTTGTTTCTAAGAGTGTGTGTCATCTTTCAATTTGGGTACTGAAATAAAAACAGAAATATAAATCTAATAAAAATATCATTATACACTCAAGATAATTGAAAATAGCGCATCAAAATGGAAGAAAGGTGCATGCGTGAAACTTTGCAAATAAATACAATGAGATTCTATATGCAAATGATCCACGTTTAGTGTCAGTGTTCATAATCACACATCCGGCAGTGGCGCTGCAATCAGGAATTGGGCCTTATATAAAACAGTGCAAAATGGAAGATTCAGAAATGTGACGATAACATGCTGATTCTAGAAGAACATTAGTATAATGACAGGGAGATTAGTGAGAAGGCAATACGCATGGTTAAGCCAGTTTGAAAGGGACCCTAACATTGACTTGAAAATCACAGGTTGGTCAATGCTCCATGATGTTCACCAGGTCGATCGTTCGGAGTATGCCATCAGAAAATGTTGGGAGCAGTGGACACAATATTGTACCTATGTGCAGCGTACCGAGTCTGGAGTAATCAGGTTGACGAAGAAGAGAGAGAAACAAAAAATCTCGTGGCAAGCGCTCGTGGATCCCGTAGTTCCATGGTCTACGATACTCGTAGATGCAAGGGTACCTGCTTCTGCGTGTGCATACAAATCATTTCCAGATGTCTTGTGGAAGCGATCTAAACACCCGTTTTGTGTAATGCTTTCAACACTGCAACATCAATGACTCCGTCTATAGTGGTGCCAAGCCCAAACGGCGTGAAATGCCACAGACTGGCAAAACGTGATGTTTAGTGATGAATCCCAGTTCATTTTGAGGCAAATATCAACCGTGAACCCGTGTGAAGGTACTCTAGTGAACCATACACTTCACCCAATTGTCGTGCGACACGTTGGCCCGAAATGTGACCACATGGGAATGCTTATAGTCTATGATAGCCGGTCCACTCTAGTTGTGGTACTTGAAAACTTAACGGGTCAATGTTATTTTGATTACCTTATTTGACTCCATATGTGATATTTCCTTATATATGCTCAAGACATCATATCTATCAAGACATTTTGTCATCAAGACATGACACTTATCTAAGTCATTCGGATCATCAGACATATACATCAGACTATCATCAAAAGCATGCATCAGAAATACATCAGACTCTTCTATGGCCGGCTCGCTCCCCAGATTTGTCCCCAATAAAGCACGTTTGGGACCAGCTGAAACCTCAGATGCCCTTATGTCACACTGTACATGATTTGGATGTGGCTGTTCAATATTTTTGGACACATCTGTCTCAGGATAACATTAGAAGTCTAATCAACTCGATGCTGAACCGTGTAGTGGCATATATTGCAGAGGAGGCAATCAAACGCGCTATTGATGTTGCACTGTATTTGTCTAATTGTATTCACTGTATTTGTTTAGTTGTCTTAATTTTGGGAGAAAGGGAATCTAACATCTGCATACTTAATAATTTTCATTTCAATCCTAGATTCCCTTCTAGGTGTGCTATTTTCAACGTTCCTGAGTGTATATGAATAACCATTAATATGTATAATCAACTTAAGAAAGGAGACTCCATCTATTCAAAGAAACTTTTTATTATGACGATGAAAGTTTTCAGATCGGAAAAAAACAGCATCTTCCTTCCTTCTCTATAAAAAAAGTCAACATTTTTTTACAAGATTTAGTTACATAAATTAACACAGTACTAAATTACTAAAATTAACACAGTACTAAATAACGTAGAGAGTTTCTATTTTCGTTTTACCTCATCAATAAAGTTACATTGATACAAGAGTATTTAAAATTGCTTTCCATATTTAACAATGTTCAATTAATTATACTTTAGTATTAAAATAGTTACCACATCTCTTCAGAATTAAGAGTAATAAAAAAAACCAACGAGTACTCTTTTAAATTAATCACGCATTATGTAATACACACGCATACGCATATTTCGAGTTTTCTTGGAGAATTTCATAAGGATGGAATTTCATGGAGAAAGCAAAAATACACCTCGCACAATGTTCTGGACATTCATTATTAGATTTAATTCTGAAGAACATGTTATTCATTTCCCTAATTGTTTACATTTGCATGTATTGGTTTATATAAAATGTATACTTTATCGTTTATATATATGACATTAAGACTTGTGGTATAGACAAATATATAAATCGATGAATGCATATTTGATGTTAACTGACATCAGTGACCCTGGAAGAAAGACGTGGTGGTAGAGGAGAGATAAAATAAATGACCAACTTTTAAATTTGCCTGAATCATGAAACTAACACTGCTGTAGCTGCATGTTTTCTTATTGTGACCTTGAGATTGAACTTCTGAGATTATTCACATCTTTATTCTTGGAAAATGATTGTTTAGAGAATTAGGATTCAGATGAGGCTAGTTCATTGATGTCCAAGTAATGTAATCCAGAGCCGAATATAATCTTATTCATCTGTGAACAAATTCTGAGGTGCACAAACTTATAACCATCTAGAATTTCATGTAGCCGTCCTCGATACATTTTCTGGGATATCACTACTCCTAATAACGACGAAATGCTCAAAGATGTTGCCGAATTGTATTATTCCGATAACTCTGACCTTGGAGACAATATAATAATCCTCATTGGCTGTTGTAAGTCTATGACGTCCACTGCGAAGCATTTGTGCCACTCTGTGTTTATTTTAAATTCTAGTTGGTTGGTTGGATTTTGCGGCGCAAGGTCCAAAAAGGACAAGCTGCGGCAAAGATTAATCCTAAAAAAACACTTTTTGCAATTTTTAAACAAAAAACCCGAACTTAACATTAAAAAGTTAAAATACAAAAATGAATGCATATATTTCATTTAAAATCCAGTCAAGTATAAACAACAAAATGAAAATAAAAATAAAATTCATAAAATTTAAATAAACTGAAGAAAGTCAATTGCGCTCAAAAAGGCAAAAAAAAAAAAAAAAAAAAAAAAATCTGTTTGGGTAACTCCCATACTAAATCACACATAGTTAAAATGTCTGTGTCAAAAAATTTAAAACGGTAAACATTAAAATCAGGGCATGAAATTAAAATATGAAAAACAATAAATGGCTCATCACACGTTTCACACCATGGAATTGATTCATTATTTTAAGTTCTAAGCCGTAATATCAAAGACTGCATATATTTGTAATATTTATCATGAATTTTAAATTCATTATTTTCGTATGATAAGTAAGAAGTTTTTTATAATCAATAAAATAGTTGCAGTTTTCTTTATTTTAAATAAGTGTTTTTTGCATCATCAATAAAGCTTACCTTACACCATTAAGCATGCAAAATCAATACTAGAATTAGAAACACTATTAATTTTTAAGGTTTAAAATACAGTAAATACGTTAAAATAGGGCAAAGTATGAAAATATAATGCATAACATATGCAAAATTCTAAATTATTCTCATCTTTGTCATCCTGTATTTTTTTTTATGATTCTGGAATTAAAATTTGTTTTTGTAGCCTCTTACATATTTTTAATTCACTTATTACAAATCAGTTAAAACATTTATTTCCATTTCTTTTACTAATGAAAAGAATAATATGAAAAAGATATCCATATTTCAATTATTACTATTTTTTAATCTAACGTTATTACTATTTTCTAGACAATATACGTTTTATGATACGTGTATTTGTATGGTACAATGTATGTAAATTTTTGCTGATGTATTATACCATCTGAGTTCTCTCTCAACTTAGGTAAACTGTCAGAAATTTGATCTACACTTCAGTTGCTCATAAAATTTTCACCTTGAACTTTGATGTACAATTTAAACTGTAAGTATCCATTGAATTAGACCTCGTAAGTGAAAATTTGCTAAAGAAAATCAATATTCATTAATATCCAGGAAATATTAATTTTTTTCACACCAAACACACACACACACATATCTGATACTAATTATCCAGTTTGCTTCGTGTTCGCAATAATAAATATGGGAAAAATACTATTTATTTGACCCAGTTTTATTATTAACTACTCAATTTTAAAATTAATTTTTTTTTCAAAAAATAGAGTCACGCGTTTTCAGAATCAAATTAATTACATATGATTCACTTATATTTTAAATATAAAGGAATCCATATTTTTTAAAATTCACATGCATTTCAAGCAATTGAAATTTTTGAATCAAAAATCCTACAAGATATAGATATTACGCAAGTATTTTAAGAAATAATATATACAGAACATTTATGGTTAGAATGAATTTTTAAATTTACAAAATAGAACAAAGGCCCTAATAAAAATAAAATTCTATATCTGAGAAAGAATGAAAAAATTTTAGTATTATCGCATTGCTTTTAAAGATATTTATAGATTATTTTTTGTTTTAGCTTTTTTTACGCTTGGTCATATAATTAATCTCAAAAGTATAACAATTATTTTATAAAATAATAAAAAATTTTACAATTCAATATTTTAAATAAATAAATATTGTTTTTTTATTTAAAATATTGAATCGTAATACTATTTTTATTTATTTGAAAAAAAATTGCATTATGTAAGGCAAATTATAGAATTTTCATGGCTGTCAAATTTGTAAATATTTCTTAAAGCAAGAAATTAAAAATTATTGTCAAATAACTAAAACGGGAAAAATAGGGATGTAAGTTTCAGTAAAGTTAAGATTATACGGCCCAACTCGATAACTTCCGGCACGAAGCTTCTTCTTTATTGTTTTATGCTCTATTCTGTTGTGGTGTTTTATTGCAGTTTGCATTGTTTTAAAATATTCAAATTTAATACTAAATTTGCGTTGCCTTTTAAAGATATGCAGAAAGTTTTGTAGAAGTGGGCAGGGATAAATTTACTGGCCCAATTCAAGATGTTTAAATTTCCAATGTATCAGTAGCGTAAATCGAGGAAATTCGAATTCAATAAAATACTAATATTTGTGCAACAAGCATTTTATTACTGGTAAATTTATAGATATGTGCCTAATTCATAAATATTTGAAAAATTTTCATTATGTTTTCCAATTTTCTAAGATTTATTTTCAGTTTTATATCAACTTTTGGTGACAGTGATGGCACAAATGTAATATTTAACTGTTTTGTTCTATTCTAAAATATAAAGAGTAATGTAATTTTTTAATAAAGAATTTGGTATGTTTAGTTGGACTAAATATTAGAAAAGTTTTAATTTTATATAGAACATTATTAATTTTCTTGTAACTCTAACAATAATCTTTAATTTGAAGTTCACCTACATATTTTTTCTCATATATGCTTCGGAGAAAAAATTAAATTTTATTCGTAAATTTGTCAAATAAAATTAACGTTTCTGAAAGTTTAGTTTTTCAACATGAATGAGATTCATTAATAACTGATATAGAGTATTATACTATAATAAATATTGATTTCAAGTAATTGTTGTCTAGTTGTTGAATTTTGTCCGTAATTATATATAATTTTACTATGTGTACGAACATCTTCCTTTTTCTCTCAATTATATATTTTTTCCTTTTACGTAAAATTCCAGGGAAATCATCCAGGAAAAAATTATTCTAATTAACTTTCGATCTTTATTTTCTTATCTACAATGTTCAGAAGGAAAGTAAAAATACTTTTAAATCGAAGCAAAGAATATGAAAAAAAAATTATCTTGTTTAGTAATCTTTCATTTGTTTATATCTAATTAAATTTAAAATCAGATTTTATTAGATTTACTTATTTACTAGACCATTTAATTGCTGGAATTCTAGTTGTATTTGCTGTTTAATTGTAATGCACGATGAATTTCATTTTGCACAGAAAAATGAAATTTCATTGCAATTCATGTCATTAAACATTTTATTCCCTTATTCTTAGTAAACTAGGCAGATACTGTATGATTTTTAGATATTTGTAATATATTTATTAAGATTACAAATTCAAATTATTATCATGCACTTTTTGTAGTCAATTTTATTGTATTTAAATTTAAATATTAAGCTTACATTGATTTTATATATACATAGTTTAATGTAAACTTAAATAAATTTGAATTTAATACATTTTTTGACCGAACTGCACTTTCAATTCCTTTTAATACTGTGTTTTTAAAGAATGCATTGGATTATCAGTTTCATAACAACTATATTTTCCCCAAACATTATATCATAAGATTTAAATTGAGGTTATATGAGAATGGTTCTCATGTAAATAACTAATACGTTTTATTTTTAATTTTGTATTAATAATTACATAAAGTTGTGTTTCAGTAATTTTTAACACCAAGCATAACTCTTACTATTCAAAAAAAAATGTAATATTTATCGATAATTATTGATTGTTTAGATTATACTTGATTGTATTTCTTGTCTGCCATTTTTGCCAAAAAATATTTCCAAGTACTGTGATTTTTTGCAAAAAAATTATAAAATAACTTGTTTGTGAAATAATTCGAACGATGTGAACAACTTTTGAGGCATAAGCATTTTCGAGGAAACAATCAATAGGTGATACGTAAATATTTTTTATCACTGAAGCAATTGGAAATGTAATTCTATTAATTAATTTTCCATTTTTCAAATAAGAAAATATTTCCTAAGTCGATAATACAACTTTTATCTGATGTAAAAATTAAATAGACAAGTTAATAAATGGAGGTTGATTTTGATCAATCTAAGCAATTTACTAGAGTTTCTTCCCCAAAAATTTTAAATCAGTATTTTATTAGTTTCAACTGCTATAAATTATTTTCCAATTCTATTGTTACGGCATATTATAAAATTAATGTTTTCTATACAACATGATTAAAGATGAATTATTAAAGCTTATTTTTAATGTCCCAAGAAAGAATTACGTGAAAAAAAATGAATTTCAACTGTGCATAGAGGATCCTAACATAATCTGTTATCCTTTTATTATTGATATTTGAATTATTGAATATTGAATTTGTAAACTATAAAGAAAAGGTTATTTAGAGTTTTAGAGTTAAAATATATGTTTCAATTGTATTTCTAAGTTACATATATTGTGCATATTTTTATGTTTTTATAGCTATAAACTTTTACATCATGAACTTTTCTACTTAAAAAAATTATAAAAATCCAGTTCTTGTGTATTAATTGGCAAATGCGTTATTTGTATAAGGTTATAGGTATCACCAAAAGAAACGTTGGATCAAATTTTTTACTTATTTAATTGCAATAAGAACATTCTTTGATCTTCGTTCAATGGATCTGGTAATCTTTTACTTTCAAATGTTAAATTTAATGCTTACCATTTTTTAGAATCTTCATCTTTGGATTGCTATAACATGTTCTGAATATCTAAAAATAGGCTAACTCATGGTTGAAAATAAACTGCAAACATTTTATTTTCTTTAAAAGAATATTATATTGTAAACCATAAAACGTTTATATAATATTTAACTCACGTGCTTAACAATGAACATTACGATGTAAGCATTAATGTTATTGTAATATTGTTAAATCTTAAATTTCTTCTTTAATATAATCTTAAATCTTTACCAATAATCAATTCGAAAAGACTTCAATTTTTATGTCAATAAAAACTAAGCATTCATTTAAAACATGAATAAACTTACAAAATAAACATTTTAACAATTTCATCCCACTCAATGTTTACACCAATTTATAAATTTTCTTATGTGGCACATTTTCTTAAAATTTACTTTAATATAAACTATAACATATAACAATATCTTGCTTGACATTGTATAAGTATTTCAATCTGGTGCAAAATATTTTTTTATTTTTCAAATAAATATATCGATTTATTGCTGATTGATCCTGATATCTCTGTATGGCAATCCTTCAAATTTATTTATATTAGATTTAAAATGTTAACAAAATTGCTAGGTTACTATGGATTGCAACTCCTAAAAATATAATTTTAATAGATAACGTCAAAAAAAATCAAAAGCAATGAATACTTAAAAATATTTAAACGAAAACTTTCCTATTCCATTGATTTTCAAAGGAAAGAGAGATAACCGGAAGTTTTTGAGATTACTTCAGTTCAAAAAATGTTCGTTTTTATTTACATTGAAAATTGCATCCCTACTTCCCATTCTAATATTTGTTTATTACAGGTTTAGTCACCAAAACTATAAAAATTTAGATAAAACAATATTTTGAGATAACTTGTTATTGATAAAATTTAAATTTTACGTGTCCAAATCAGGAGTACAAATTATTCCCAATAAAACATACAAATGGAAAAATAATACTTTTTATAATGAAATTTTACAGTGCTCTTTTTAAATCTTTTAAAAAAATAATTTATTTTTTCAAATGGAAAAATATTTTTATAGAAATATTTTAAAGTACTGCTATAATACGATGAGATAAAACAAGGAATTTGCAGAGCAATCAAATTAAAAAAATTAGTAAATTATTTAATTAAGTTGTTTAAAATTTGTCAATAGTAATTAAATAGAATAAAAATACTTAATTATAAGAAGCAGCATTTTAAAATGAATTATATTTCCTAATTTATATTAAAATACATTTCTTTTTAAATTAAGTGCTAAAAGCCAATAATTAATTCCTTATCTAAAATAATTGTTTGTTTTCCACACTTAATTGATAAGTAAATCTATTTTTTCAAATTTATATAATAGAAATATGTTATTAATTGGTATTAATATTATCCTTTTTATTATTAATTTTCATTATAATTAGCAAAACCGAAATTTCTGAATCGTTTTGCTCCTCATTTCAAAGAGGCGGTGTTCATCCATGCATGCTTTGACGAACCGTAAATCCCAATTTAATGAGGACTTGAAAAAAAGTGCTTATGTAAGATATGAACACAAACTGATATCCTATTTTCATTATCTAAAATTAATACGTGTTGACACAACCAATAATTTTAATGACTTCCAGCAAAAAATTAGATTGAGAAGTGTGTACAAAAAATTCCCTTAAAAGTTTATTTTTAGTATAAAATAAAGTAAAAACATAAAAAATAATTAATTGGGGAATTTTTAAATTTTTTAAGCTAAATCTGGAAAAAATATTTCTCGCAAAATCTAATGAATAACAGCAATTTTTATATGAATACAGATTTCATTTAAAAAATTATAACTATAATTTGTTATTCTTGCTCATTCTATGTAACTTTCTAAAAACTGAAAAAAAACTTTAATGGTATATATCATAGATTCTTATTGAAATCTAACAAATTAATAAAGAATTTAGAGATTAAAATTTATGAAAAAATATTTAGTTTTGAATATTTTATTTATTCTCAAATTGTAATTCTATTTTCTGATCAACTTCTTCATCTTCAAAAGAAAACAAATTATTGTAAGAAATAATTAATCATACGTTTATTTAATAGGAAGGGAATAGTTTTTTCTCCCATTTTTAAATAAGATATTGAGCCAAATAAAAACTTTTTATCTCATTATATTTTAGGATATTATTAAAGTTAAAATAGCTTTTATTCTTTCATTTATAATGGAAGAGAATGTACAATTTTTATTAATGGCATTTATTGACATTTTTTGTAAAAAAAAAAAAGTTTGATATGTTATTACAGTATATTCATATATGTAATACATTTTAATCCAAAATAAATGGCGAACCTAAAAATGTGTAACAAATTTCTTTTATTGGACAAAACACATAAGACATAAATGTATTTAGATGAAGAAACTAGGAGCTAAGTATCAGAAATACTTTCAAACATCAATGAACAAGCCGGAGGTAAAATCGTTATTATCTATTTTCAGAAAAATAAATAAAATTAATATTTTCCTGAAAATAGATTATGAGGGATTCTTCAGTGATTAAATTGTAAAAAAATTTAAAAAATAGTAACTTATAAATAAAAGATGTAGTCTTATATTGAAATTTTAAGAGCATTTATGCATTTAAAATATAGAATAAATCAACAATTTAAGAATCATTTTTGGAAAAAGTAATTTAACGAAAAAATAAAACTATGATATGTAATTCGGAATTATATATTACCATGCTTTGTGTGTACATTGCAACTATATTTCTCCTATTAAATTTAGTAATAGCTATTTACCGTGAATTTCGTTTTTCTCCTATTTAACCAAAGATAAAGAAATTTTACCAATGAATTCAGAGAAAGACGCATGGAACTAAAACTATATATAGTTTTTAGAAAAATTCTCTATCATGTTTGCATATTACTTGAAATTGTATGCTGGTACACTCTGAAAAAAAAAAAAACATTATGATTTTCACAGCAAAAAGTGATGGCAATTTGGATGCTAGTATAATCTGCTGTAAATTTTACAGCAGATTCGTAAAATTTTTTACATGAATTAACTTTTACAACACTTTTTACAATGCATTTCACTGCAAGTTTACAGAACCTATTGCAAAAGCTATTTTAAAACTTTCATCATTTTCATAAATTTCAGTTCTATTTTCATAATTCCCCCCCCCCTATTCTACTTAACCTCTATTCTAATGAAACCTTTATCTAGGAGTTCATTTTATGTAAGAATGTAATTTTTGAAAGAAATGCGGATTATTTTCTCCATGGTAAACATAAAATCAATTTGTTTTATTTACAATTTTATATACTTAGGATAGAATCAGACCTTAAATTCAATTTTACTAATAGCACAAAGAGTAATTAATTAACTATATTTCAATTATACTGTGTGTAAAAACAACAGTTCATTTTTTTGATATTATTTAAAGTATTTGATTTTTTTCTACTTTTTTTCCATTATAATATATGCAAATAAGATTTTGAAGAAATAAGTACATTCCATTCGATAATAGTTGACGACACACAAATAATAGTAAAGATTTTTTATTTATTCTAGATTTTAATCATAACCATTCAAAATTAGACAAAAGATTTAACAGATATAGTACACGTGCTTGAATTCCACATCCTTGACAGATTTTTTTGATTTTATTCCCTGAGAGTGATTAATGTTGAATAAACACCTGGAAAACAAAAAATAGAAATTAGAGTGGTGAAAAATAGGGAATCAAAATTAAATAAATGTCATTAAGACCTCCTAAAATTGTTTACATTTTTTCGAAGCAGGTGCTCGTCAAAAACGACATCCGATTTGCCACAAAACAAAATCACACATGTCAATCAAAAATTAAGCAATAAAATTTTTCAGAAGGCCCATATTATACAATTAGAAGTAAACATTTTTAAGTATATAAGGCCCACAGCAATAAAAATAAATCCCTTTATGACGAAGATTGGTTTATTCAAGCAAGTTAAAATACAAAATCAAAAAAAAAAAAAAAAAAAAAAATTGATTGTGTGGTTTAACTCGCTGGAAATATTTTGATTGTGTATTTTAACTTGCTTAAAAATTTTTTAATTGTGTTGAAAGTTTAGAGTAATGAAGTTATTAAATCTGATCTGCAGAGTTGCCAGATGTTATGCACTGAAATGCGCAATTTCAACCGAATGAGTACTTTCGAAACTATTAATATGTAACAACATAATTAATATGTAACCAAATAAATGAATCCTAAATTATTCCATTTCATCTTTTGAAAGGAAAAGTGTTAAAGAGCAGAATAAATAAGATACAAATAAATTAAAGAGCAGAAAGATTAAAACATGAAACATTTCACGAATACATAGAAAAGCAGCCGTGGTGATAAGCACATAATACACAACGAAGGAAACGTACCTATTGCTCATCTTAGTGGTGTCTTGACTTGTCTCTTCGTCAGCAAAGATGCTTGAAATAAGGACTTCCACACTGATAATCGACACTTTTTTGCAAATCCTACACCGTATTGGGAATGCGTTGCCAATCCATGTGTTCTCTTTTAATGTGTGAAAGGAAGTATTTTGAGTTTTAGATAATTACATTACATTGCTTTAAATAATCAATTTTGTTAAGATATTGCATATTTTCTGCTTATAATTCTCTGCAGCATTATTTACAAAATCATTAGCGAAAAAAGAACCAATGGTCTTCTTCTTCTTCTTCTTCTTGAGCTTGTCAGATATGTGGCACCTCTGCATTGTTGCATTTTATATTATGCTCCAAGCCCAATTTTTTCCTAGTTCCATTGTCTCTTGGGTCACCTACTTTGTTTATAAAGTCTGATAGGCCCTCAATGGAGTTTAAGTGTAACACTTTAGGATATGGATTACCTAGAGTAGTGAATCTTCTAAGGGCAAGAGCATCACACTCATATAAGATATGATGAGCTGATTCTACCCCTGCGTGACATTTCCTACAAATTGGTTCCTGTTTAAAAAGTCCCAGTGTATGAAGGTGTTTCCTGAAATGATAGTGCCCAGTAATGAAGCCTACAATTGCTTGAGTCTTCAATCTTGGGAGTCTAAGAATTTCAGATGCAATTTCCTCAGATGAGTTGAAAATCATACTTTTTGCATGTTTTTGTCTAGGAGAGTGACGCCAAACTTTGTTCATCTCCTGTTTTTCCCATTTTTGAATGGTCTTCCTTGTAGTCTTCATGTTGATCCCACAAAAGGGTTTCATTCCAATTGGATTGAAAGAGGATCCCTGTTTTGCAAGTTCATCAGCTCTTTCATTATCTTCTATTCCTATATGCCCTGGCACCCAAATAAGAATAATTTTATTTCCATTTGCCAGTTCCTTAAGGAGATTTTTACATTCCATTACAATTTTTGATTTGACTTGGAATGAGTAGAGAGCCATCAATGCAGCTTGACTGTCGCTGAAAATAAGAATACACTTACCTTGGTAGACCTTCTTTAAATTTATCTGCAGACAGTTGGTGATAGCAAGAACCTCCGCCTGAAAGACAGTGGCATGTTCCCCAAGCCCTTTATAAAGACTGAATCTTGGTGCCACGCCACAAACCCCCAGTCCTGAGAGGTTGCCTTTTTTTTATCCATCAGTAAACCAGATAAGATCATTGCTTTTTATTTCAATCGTGCTGTTTTTCCATTCTTCCTTGGTAGGAAAAACTACCTCGAATGGTCTTTCAAACACGTATGTTCTTTCCACGCTGTCTGAAGGCATTTGGAGAGTTGGGTGGTTGATTTTTTTGGTAATAGTAGTATGACCTCCAGAAGAGGGCTTATCACACCACTGATTTTGCAGTTTCATTCTATATGCAGTTATTCTGGCAGCGCTGCATATGAAGATATTTAGTGGAGTCAGGTCCAGAATTGCCTCTAGTGCTATGGTAAGTGCTCTGGACATTGCACCTGTGATACACAAGCAAACCATTCTTTGAAGACTTCTTAGCTTGTCCTTCACAGTTTTCTGTTCCACCTTACACCACCATATCACAGATGCATTTGTAAAAGTAGGCCTGACAATTGCTGTGTACACCCAAAGCATCATTTTTGGCTGTAAACCCCAGTTTTTACCAAGCATGCGTCTGCATGTCATAATGCATTTTTTTTCCTGATTGATTTTGTAGTCAACATGTTCATTCCAGGTGAGTTTTTGGTCAAGAATTAAGCCCAGAAATTTCACCTCAGAAGCAACGTTGATTTCAACCTCAAAATGTTTTGGGATAAAGAATCCTTCCCTTTTTATTTTTCTGTGAATGGTATAAGGTTGGTCTTCTATGGATTTATATCCAGATTCCTTTCCTTACAACATTTGCCTACATAACTTAGAGCATTTTGCATTAGTTGACAAGTTATGTTAAAGTCTTTACCAAGGATGAGTACGACAATATCATCAGCATACCCCTGGGTATAGTAACCTATAGAATTAAGATGTTTTAATAGGCTATTTACAACCAGATTCCAAAGTAATGGTGATAATACACCTCCTTGTGGTCAGCCTCTGGTTGTCTTCTTTTTAGATGTCTCATTGAAGATTTTCATGGGTCCTAGTCAACCAACGGTCAGAAGTACAACGATTATATTTATTTTTAAATTTTATGCAAGAATTATGGTTTCAAAAATCGGTTGAAACAAGATCAAGAGGGGCCAACCTGTAGTTCTTTGAAGGATTATTTGTGGTTCTCGATAAATGTACCCAAGTTCCCTTTTCATTTTTGTGCCATTATATTTTAAAAGAACTATTATTGTTCCATAAGTGTTTCAAAATGCCTTTTAAACTATTGACAACAAATATGAAAGACAAAGTGCAAGGTTGTAAGAAATTTTCTTCCGTCCAAGTTAAGAATGATCATCAAAAATTGCGTGAAAGAACATAAATAGTGGCGTAATCGTCCTTAATCTACCGATTCCAGACCTATTTTGAATTTGTAAACTTTCATTGCAATGGACAGTTGTCATTGTGCTCTAGGGATATTTGGAATGTTTGTTATGTTAACTATAATCTGTTTCGTAGTATGGAATACTTGTTGTTATTGTTTTAATAACACAAAATTCTCTTGTATTTCTTAAATTTCTTTATTTATTTCTAGTTATTTTGAAAAAATATGATGACAGAGAACGAAAATTAAAAGAGAAAATACGAACAAGAAAATAGAAGTTTTAATACTTAGTGAAATAATTTCTTTTTTATAGACAATAACGGAAAAGAAATATATGTTATTTGTAATTCTACGGTCAAATATTATAAAGCTAACAACTTACATCGACATTATGAAACCAATCATCCTCAGTTTTCTAATCAGTTTCCTCCAAATTCCAAATTAAAATCAGATAAATTTGTTTCTTTAAAATCAAATTTTAATAAACAACAGTCAATTTTAAAGACACTTAGCAATCAAGCTAATAATGTGGCTGAAGGCAGTTTCAAAATTGTCTGGAATATTGCACATGTAAAACGCCCTTATGGAAAGAAAGAGTTTATTAAAAATATCTTGGAAGATATACTTAAAGTTTTAGATTCAAATAATGCAGCGTTGTACAAAGTTGTTTTGAAAACTCTTATCTCGAGACACACTTCCGAACGATGCATAATTGTTATTAAAACATCTCTTAAATATAATTTAAAATTGATTTGAAGAAATGTATTGCATTCAGCTTAGCACTTGACTAATAGACTTACGGGATTGGCAGTTTTCATTCGTTTTGTTTCAGCTAACTTCATTGTTAAAAAAAATTAATAGATTTAGTAGCACTTCAAGAGTTAACTCGCTGTGTTGATATCAAAAATGCATTAGATTACATAGTAAAAACTTTTGATGTGGATCTTAATAAACTTGTAAGCATTGCAAATGATGGAGCTCTGGCAATGGTGGGTAAAAAAAATCGGTCTTTAATGACTTTTAAGAGATGATTCTCAAATTCCACAATTTTTATAGATTAATTGCATAATTCACCATAAACATCTCGTTACAAAATATTTAAAATAACCTGATGTTATGAAAACAATGTTACACATTATAAATTACATTCGCTCCAAATCAAAAAATCATTGACTATTCCAAAATTTCCTTGAAAAATTAAAGGACGAAGAACTTTCAAATGATGTTAATTTCTCTTATATTGTTTCATAGTTATCTAGCTACAACGTATTAAATTGATTTCTAGATTTATTTTGTCCGATAACTGCATTTCTAAAAGTAAAGGAAATAACCAATTCAGAATTAGATGATGACGAATGGTTACAAAACTTAATGTTTTTGACTGATGTCGTGGAACCTTTGCAAATACTGAATTTACAATTGCAAGGGAAAGATAAAATAAAATCTGACCTCTCTTAGTATACATTTAGTTTTCAAACTAAATTACAATTTTTTCAAAAGTACATTAAAAATAAAGCATTTTGTCATTTTTCTCGCTTTGCTAACTATTTTGCTTTGCTTTCCTGGACAATTGCTAAGGACGGATCACAAACTGCAATGTAGCATAACATCAAGCGAGATATGAGGCCTAGTAGGATAAAATTAGTTTCCACACTGTTCAGACGTTTGAATAAAAACTGTTTATTGTTCTGGAAAGTACAAAAGTTGTGAAATATTTGAAAGAAAAAAAAAATGTTCATTTGATGATGCATACGGAAAAATGGAACAATGCTTCTAAAAATCAGAAGACACCTTGAAGAAAGGTATCAGTACGGGATATGTCCACCGTGGAGTGTGATGCAACATTCCACACGTCATGTCATACTTTGCACAACATTATCCAGCAGCTGTTGAGGCAATTTATCCCATTCCTCTGAGAGTGCACGGATGAGGGTGTTCTTGTTTGTCGGAGGATAGTTTTGACTTGCAACTTGCCTCCCCAAAGCATCCCACGCATTTTTCAATGGGGTTTAGATCTGGAAAACGTGATGGCGATACGAGGCGTTGAATACCCTCGCTGTCTAGACAATCCTAAACAGCGAGTGATCGCTAACATGTTGCGTTGTCGTCCATAAAATCAAATTTATCACCGACAGCACCGCGGAAAAGACGAACATGAGGAAATACAACTTCATTAATGTATCGTTGGCCCGTCATAGTCCCATTCGCAACCATATGTAGGGCGTGCGGCCGTTTATCATGATGTCGGCCCACACAATGACACTACATGTCGGATATCGGTCCCTTTCCTAGATATTTTCTGGACGATAACAAGTACCACTGTCGCGCCAGATCAGTTGGCGTCTACAATCTGATGACAGACTGAACTTACTCTCATCTGAGAATAGTACCCATGCCCAGTCCTGTTTAGTCCAATTGCGATGCTCACGACACCATTGCAAACGGCCAGTACGGTGCTGTCTGGTCAATGGGAAACACACAACAGGTCTGCGGTCATATAGTCCTCCTCCCCACAAACGTCTGGCAAGAGTTTTTCGGGAGATCTGCTTTCCTGTGGCAGCATGATACTGATTTGTCACCTGCTGAGCTGTGGTGCACCTGTTCCTTTTTGCTGATAGGACGATATATCTGTCTTCTGCAGGCGGCGTACTTCTAAGACGACCTCCCTCGTGCCGCCTACTACACATTCCAGTAGTTTAAATGACTTCCACAGCCATAAAACAACGCTGTGAGTGATGTCGAACTCCCTGGCAACATCTGTTATTTTTCGCCCTTCTTCGATCTTTCCAATAATTCGGCCACGCATAAGATCATCTAAGTGATGTCGGGAAGACATGCCAAAAATTTCAAGTTCGTCTATTTAAACCTTTCCTGTAAAACTTTGACTTGAAACAACAACTGTCCACACGCGTCAAAACCTTTAAAGCTCTTATGAATGCTATCATGTGATGAACAGACGTGGAAAAAAAATTTACATACACATACTTCATCTTACAATATCCCGCACTTATTCTAATTTTCCAATTTTGCTTCTTTTCATTTTCTGGTTGCTATGGATGATAATGTTTTCCGTCCTTAGCAATTGTCCGGCAGTGTACTAAATTTACAATTGCAGGGGAAAGATAAAATAATATCTGACCTCTCACAGTATATATTTAGTTTTCAAACTAAATTACAACTTTTTCGAAAGTACATTAAAAATAAAACATATTAAATTTACATAAAACATAACAAATTAGTCATTTTCCTCGAGTTGAAAAAAATTCTTCTAATATTAAACAAGAATAACTCAACGAGTATATAAGAAAAGCTAGAAGAAATATTCACGGAATTTCAAAACAAATTTCAAGACTTGAAATATTTTAAATTGTCTCTTGAATTTTTTCTGAATCCTTTTGAAATTAACATAATTCAAGGAGAATTTTCCCTTTCCAATATAATTATGAAACGAAAAGCATCTGGGAAATCAGAATGATTTAGAGACACAAAAGGTCATGCCCTACAATTAAATTATAAGTCGACGCCGATTACTGAATTTTTGAAATTTGTACCAGAATCAAAGTATCCTAAATTAAAAAAGGCTACTTGTTGAATTATTTCAATATTCGAAACAACGTACTTATGTAATACATTTTATTAAACTCTAATATTCGTGACATCCAAGCGCCAAATCAGTATTACCTAACCAGCATCTCAAAGAATTATTGAGAAGTGTTATCACCAATTATTCACCAAATTATAAAGAATTATCAAGAAAAGTAAAATAAGCTTAATTTAAATTCAATACGCATATTTTGTGCTTTTATTTACATGTTTTCAAAAAATATCATTTTTGAGAAAAAAAATTTAATACATTTTTGCAATACCTTTTAAATACGCATTTATTACGGCTCGCGAAAAATTTTAAATTTTGAAAAATGGCTCAAATTATTAAGCAACTTGGCCACCCCTAAACTAGATAGTAATATAAAAAAAAGACAGATTTTATGTTAATAAAAATGCATCAGTAAAAGTGAATTTGAGATTGATGTGAAAATATGATAAAATTCTTGACGTGAATTTATATAAAATATGACAAAATTCTCAAACTCTCTCTCTCTCTTCAAGGAGGACTTTTGAACTGGGTGTGGAGGTGATATTAAGAAAAGATCATTTTATAAATATTTTTTACTTCAGAACAAAAATAGTTTTAATAATAACAAATATAAATGGTTATTATACAAAGTAAGTTTAACATTGCATAATATTAGATGCAATCTATTGTGCAAGATTAACGCCACAAGTAAATTAAGTGTAAATTATTTATGTGCACAAGTTCGTTTTATTAACAAAATGTGGCGTAGATTTAATGTACTTAGCAATAAAGAAAGTTCTTCAAGTATGTATAAGAGCTTAGAGCTCCGTAAAATTACGTCACATAAAACGTGAGATTAAAAGAAAAATGCATTGTAATAGCTTCCCATTTGATTTAAAAGAGATAAGACAGATGAGATTTTTGTAAATTGATAAACTTTTTACTCTAAGTAAATTACATGGTTTCTACTACTGTAGTTTATTTATATTATCTTTATTCATTATTATTATGCAAACATGATAGAAATTTAAATTTTAAATTTTTTTCATCTTTTTTTAATTGAAATAAATTCATATAAAAATGTGTGATTAGGGGACTAATTTGATCTGTTATGTCAGCATGTTCTCAAATGCTGACGCTGCTGTACTATTTTGAATTTCTGTAGCTTGTATCAGAAAGATATTTTTATACTTAAATTTGCTTGGAATTTAAAAATTTGAGAACTATTTTCGTTGCCGTAAGCTCAGCAAGTTTTTAATTAAAAAAAAAAAGAATTACTTAGCGTTTCTTAGTTCCAATTTGGAAACGAATGGCGTGACATTTCTTTGATAATGTAAAAGGTTAAACTGGAATGTGGTTAGTCGTCTTTAACCATTATCAACTAATGATTTCATTGAAATAACAGCGTAATATGTATTCCATATGAACGTGAAACATAATTATAATTTCGATGATCTTTGTACTATAAAAAAAAGGAAAGACAATTTAATTAAATTCACCTATTAAAATAAACTCTTTTATATGTTTATGCTATAAGAGTGTTGCATAGTGAATGCAACACTCTTATAGCATAAACATATAAAAGAGTTTATTTTAATAGGTGAATTTAATTTTATTCCAAAAGTGAAGTACACACAAGCTTATTTCCTAAAGTCAAATTGTGAAATTCTATAAATTATATATTATTCCAGAATAATAAATTTAATGGAAAATAAGATATTTTACATGTATATTTATTTTTCTTAAAAACGCGGCTCGAGCAATTAGATCATTTTCCCATTTTTCTCCCTTTTCTTCATCCACCTTCACATGCTTTTCGGAGTGAGTGCACTGTCACCACTGAGCATGCGCATAGGAAAAAAAGAGTGAGAGCCAATTCAATTATTAGCCGTGAAGAGAAGTAGGTTGTGTTTTCTCCGTTAGAGATTGTGAAATCCTTAATTAATACAACTGGGGGAATAACATGACGAGTCACAAGTTATATTTCCTCACTAAGAACTGAAAGCTTTATCTATTTTATATCTATCCAAATATTTCGAACTACATCTATTATAAAACGCTAGAAATTTTCACAGTATTGAATACATAAATTTTGAAAAAATCATCTTTCACATTTGAGAAAAATCCTTTCATAATTTTTAAGAAGGAAAAGAAACGTATCCGTATAACATTTTAACATAAAATATCTGAATATTTTTTTATTTTATATATATTATACATATATTTTTAATTTTTTATAAGTTGCAAATTTTATATATATTTTCATGATTGTTAATAATCTGATTAGTGATTATATTGATTTATATTGATCATTTACTTAATTTTAGGAAATAATAACTTACCTTAAAGCTTTAGAGAGAGATCCTATTTCTACTTCCATCATATCCTTCGATTCCCTTTTATTACAAAATGTAATTAAAAATCCCTCCATTTTTTAAAAAACTAAATAGGACTTAGAAAACCGCATGAAAATTATTACTATTTAGAGCCCTTTTTATTATTCTTGAGCCATAATCTTATCAAAAAAAGGAATGGAACATGTTTCGGTCTTACCATTGAGTGACGGTGTAGCGAAACTTCTCGCAATGAAGAGGTAAAAGATTTAAAATTAGAGGTAAAGATTAAACGATAAATAATTTAATGGAAGTATTAAAAAAAATTATTTGCTGTTTGATCTACTTTAATTCTTGTAACGAAATGCATGGAGAATTTATAAAACCATTTACTTTTCTCTCATGGTATTGAATTGAATGATACTGTAATTTAAAAATATTTACTACACGATTATATTCCACATTTATTGTATTTAGAATTTATCTAAATACAATAAATGAATGTAGTAATTGGGTAAAAATTCTGTCTCTCAACGGGTGTTGAATATCCACTCAATTTTTTTTAAGAGCGTGCAATTATATCTAAAAATCTGCTAATTTTTAAAGACTTAATGCCATCAAACTTTAGCAGACAACCAAGATCGCTGCAAAGAACGGATAATTTACTCTTTCAAAAATATTTTACAAGGATATTCATGACTTAGAAACATCTAATGAAATCGATATTCAAAGTAGGCTTTTATATATTATCTTTGAAATTATTTTACAGAAAAAAAAGATACCTAAACCTTGTAGCAGCCTTTATTACACCTGAATACACTAATAACGACGAGAGTTCATGAACTTCGACAAAGAAATCCGCTGCTGAGGAGATTTCATTTGAGGACATTTTGAATTTAGATGTAATTTATTAGTATACCAAACAAGAAAGTAAGATTTTGGAGTTGCAACTGTCTGCTATATAAACCGATGAATGGCTAACAAGATTAAGATACTTAGGGAAAATTGAGTGAAATGCTTTGCTACAATGAAAGAAATAGAAGTTTTTTTTTTTTAAAAAAAAATGTAGTTTTGAAGCAAAAAAAAAATGAGTTAATATATGCATTTTGCAAAATCTTTTGTCATCAATAAAATAAGAATCGCTTTAAGAATGAATTTTATTTTGGATGTGTTTCTTATATAGTGCATACATAGTAATTGTTTCTTAATAGTACTTTATTTATTAAGAGAAAGAATTTCTGTAAAATTAATAATACTAATTCTAAAATCTAACATTTTCCTACCTTACCGGTCCTTGTTTCCATTTCCAAACATACATTCACATTCCTTTTCGCAGGAGCTCAAATGTTCTTTTACAAAACATTTTCCTTCGGAGAAACCGACGAGGTGCGACAGGATGGGGTTTCAGGGATCTTTCGAATCTCACATACTGAGTTTGTTTTCCTCATATGCATCTAATTTTTCACTTTTTTTAAAAACAGTTGCATTATACAAAAGTGAAAAAAGATCAACAATATATGTGAAAAAATGAAAATCGAATAAAATGCAATAGTTCTTAAATTTTTTTCCACAATTATCTTTAAGATAAATCGGGAAGTTTAATTACAAAACATTTGATTGAGATTTTCAAATAAATTCTACGGCAATCTTAAATATTCGCAAACAATAGGTTATTTATTGCTATTATAATTTGCAAATAACACAGGAGATTACATCAATTCAAATTCATGCATTACACTTGAACTCATTATAATTGTTCTTAAAAACTAAGTAATCATTCACTTATTTTTATTTTTAGTTTCCATTGTTAGGAAATTTTCAGATATAGGCCGATAATTCTAGGCTGATTTATTTGGAGCAGTTTCAGACAGTGGGTTGGATTGGTATTGGTGTAAGTACACGCAGAAATTCCATATATTAGAGCTGTGTTTGAAGATTCAATAAATAAAATTTGATTTTTCCTGATTATTTTGTTACTCTTAGTATTTAATTTAATTAAATGCAATTTTGCAGGTGCCAATAACTCGAACTCATCAATGTAATTATAAAAATAGTTTAAAAATATCAATGTAGAATAATAAAAACTTTTACTTATATAATACTTTAATATTTTATGTAGGAAAAATAAGTTTCTTCATATATTATTTTTATATAATATTACGAATTTATATTTGAACGTTTATAAACTGATATAAGAATAAGGAAAATAATTGAATATTATTAACGAATTACTGAGCATTTTATTAAAAATGTTAATTGCTTCTTATTATAAAATCAAAGGAATTAAATATTACAAGTACAGGACGGTAAATTATCTAAATTTTTATAATACTGATTTTGAATACAAATTATTCAAATGCGTCATTGTTCAGTAACAAGTATTTTTACAAAACTCTTTAAAATCTTGCAAAAAAAAAAAAAAATTAGAAGTTTTGACATATTTTGACAGTAAAAATCCCTGCCTGCCTACCTACCTATCTAAAGAGAGAGAAATAGGAAAAAAAGTCAACGTTTTTTTTTACAAGCTTTTGAAGAGTTTTGTCAAAATACTTGTTATTGAACAATGACGCGTTTAAATAAAATGGATGCAAAATCAGTATTATAAAAATTTAGATAATTCACCGTCCTATACATGTAATATTTAACAATTAGATCAATGAAATAATGCATATTGTTGCGTGCACGGAAGCTACATACCAGCCTCAAGAGAGTTAAGCATTTAGTTCCTCTTGTTTGGTAACACTTGCATATGAAAGAAAAATGAATGTAAATAAATAAAAAGATGTTTAGCTATTGTGCTCCAGAACCAACTACAAGATGAAGGATTCAAGACAACCGTTAAACTACTGGGTATAGAATGGAACACAGAAACTGTCACTTTAGGAAATACATTCACTACCTCTCTATGTGCTGTTGAAAACAAACCACTAACAAAGAGATGGTTACTCCATTGTATAGCTAGCGACCCACTAGAGCTGTTTTCCCCTTTTACAATTTTTGGAAAAATCCTGCTCCAAGATACATGGATTCTTGGTATCAAATGGGACGAAATCCATCCATCGAGCTTGGCAACTTCATGGCACGCAGCTGTTAAAGAACTTGGTGATATCTGCTCTCTGAAAATTCCCCGACACATAGGTATCTCATCATTGACATTTACTATTCATGTGTTTTGTAATGCACCAAAACGAACCTATGGAACAGTATTATACATTGTTAGTTCTCATAGTGATCACGTAGATGTGCAGTTAGTGTGCAGCCACAACAGACATGCACCCATCAAGAAAGTCATCTTGCCACGTTTGGAACTCCTAGCAGCTCTGATGGGATCTTGACGTCTGCTATACTTCTGTGGTGAGACTAATATTCCTACGACAAATGCAACGTTTTGGAGTAATTCTCGAGTTGCCTTTGGTTGGATACGCAATGACCATAACAAATAGAAAACCTTTGTTTGCAATAGAGTAACAGAAATTGTTTTTCATACTAATCCTTCCCAAAGGAGACATTGTTCCGATAAAGACAACCCTACTGATATACTATCTAGAGGTGCCTCACTGTCAACACTGAAAGACTTAGACATTTGGTGGCATGGCCCTAAGTAGTTAACTACACCTGAAGAAAACTGGCCTGATTCTAATAACACTTATGTAGATTACATTCACAATTTAGAATCAAAGAAGAAGGAAGTGCAGACTCTTCATATTGCCTTAACTAAATGCTGAAAACTACAGTTCATACTTTAAACTGTTACTTGTGACATCTTGGGTTTTTCGCTTCATTCATAACTGCACAAGACAAGATAATTGGTGAGTATAATAATTGGTGATAACAGTACTCAATCAAGCTCGCAACTATTGGATAGAAACCGTTCAGAAATAGTCTTTTCCTTTGGAATATGAAGGCTTGTCGAATTCAAAGTCTCTTCCCAAGAACTCAAAATTGGAAAAATTCAACCCAATTTTTATAACAAGTTTATACGTCTTGGAGGCCGACTGCAATTTTCTGATTTATCTGAATCTGAGAAACACCCGATCTTACTAGAAGGATTTCATCTTTTCACGAGTCTACTTATACGGCAAACACACTTACAATTGCATCACCTTGGGGTCTGGTTTGTACTTTCTCAGCTTCGTTGTGAATTTTGAATATTGAGAGCAAGACAGGCCATTAAAAAGATCGTACACTCTTGTCTTCCTTGCACGATACTGAAGCAAAAGTGTGGTGAACAGATAGAGGTTGCATTACCCGCTGAGAGAATTCAGAAGTCGACCCCATTCTAAACAACAGAAATTGACTTTGCAGGACCCCTCCACGTGAAGAACAGCAAATTGGTTACAAAGGCTTACATCGTCATATTTACTTGTGCTACTACCCGAACTATACATTTAGAAGTTGTTTGTAACTTAAGCACTGATGATTTCTTACTTTCACTTCAGCGATTTGTGTCTCGACGCTCGCTTCCTCATACAGTTTACACAGACAATGCAACAGCCTTCTGTGGCGCAGACAGAGAATTGAAGACCCTGTGGAACATCATTTCTTCTTCCAAAGTACTCCAATTCCATGCTCATCACAACGTAATCTGGAAATTCATCGGACCTCGAGCAGCTTGGTGGGGAGGATGCTGGGAGAGAATGATTGGGACTATCAAACAGTGTCTGCGAAAGACCCTCGGCAAAGCTTGTCTGGATACCACTGGACTGATGACTATACTGTGCGATATAGAAGCCGACGTGAACAGCGATTATCCATGAATTTGGCTGACGGATGATCCTGAGGAAACTCTTATCCCAGCACATTTCCTAATAGGAAAACGACTCACAACGATCCCAACTGGACCACCAAATTCCACTCTGATCTTACACGAATTTGGAGGAGTCGTCAACAACTTATGGACTCCTTCTGGAGACGAGGCAGAGAGAATATTTGATGGACCTAAGATCATTCCATCACATGATTAACCCACTGAAACGACCCGAAATCCGTGTTGAAAATATAGCACTACTACCGGAAGACATCAGACCTCGACATATCTGGAAGAAAGCACGTGTTGAGGCAGTAATCCTTGGCCGCGTCAACAAGGCCTGTACGTGCAAACTGAGAACCAACGGACAGACCATCTCCCGGCCAGTGCAGCTGGTCATCCCCCTCGAGGTTGACCAGGGTGGAGAGGATGTTGCGCGCACTGAAGTTACATACCAACCTCAAGAGATTTAAACGATGTTGCGTGCATGGAAGCTACATACCAGCCTCAAGAGATTTAAGCATTTAGTTGCCCTTGTTTGGCAACACTTGTATATAAAAGAAAAAAAAGAATGTAAATAAATAAAAAGACGAAGTTTAGCTATTTTTTGTTCCTGAATTACTTTTACTACCTTTTATGCAATCTCCAATACATATTAAGCTGTATGTTAGCGAAACAACGCCCACTTCATGGTTCTTGTTTCGTTCAGATGCGGTTTAATGTCTGTATTATTTTATTCTTTTTCTTTTTTAAAAATATTACCCCCAATTTCATTATTTTGGATTATTTTTTTTCTGGGCAATATTTTGCCTCTCATCATATGTTTGCCTTTTTATCAGTGATTTGCTCTCTGATAGCACCAGTAAAAATTTCTTTCATAAGCAGGGAGAAATCCCTCTCTGATTGATGGATACCTACAAGCTTAAAAAATATATTTTGAAAAATCTGACCCAAGTATGTCTTCTTCATTTGCATACCTCCCCCAGAAAATAAAATCTACGAGGGAACAAATTTTTTAACTAACATAAGAAAAGTTAAACTACATTAATTTAAAACAAAAATTAAAAATACATTAAAATTTCCATGAAGCAATTTGCCAATATTTAAATTTAAGCAGGATTAGAAATTGCTTTTTATTTTACTTATAAGTTGGTACATTACAATTGTGATAATTACTGCACATATTTGATATTCTGAGTTTAGATTAAAATTTATTAAAAAAAAAAAGCTAGGTTAAATAACATGTTTTCTGTGTTTTTTTAGAAATACGTTAATCCGCATTAAAAAAAATCTATAAAGCATACAATATTTTGTTTAAATATTCCCCTTTTGCAAGAAATGAATTTCACACCCTACGTTAGATTAACAAAAAAGTTAATCACATAGCATCTCGGAATTTATTGTAAGAATATTTTTTAAATTGTAGTGTTCTAAAGTGCTTAATTCATTCATAATTATATGAGTTAAATACTTCTAAAATTGAAACAGAATTTTAAATAATTCATTCCTAAATTTGAATCTATGAGTAGAATATTAATCGAAGATTCTTATCTTATAAGTCATTGGATTATCTAATCTTCATTAAGAAGAGAATATTTAATATCAAAACTAATTTTATTTAAAAATAAATTTTAATGATTCAATTGGCTTTCGAATCATTTGAGTGGAAACTTTATGGCATATATATATATAATGTCGCCAATTATGAAGTTTCAGAAATTAATCATAGCAAATGTAAAAGTATAAATGAGAGTTTAATAATAAATTTAGGAAATATAAATTTGTTTAATTTAAATTAAGTATTGAAATATTAATAGAAAGCTTTGAAAAATCTTATATAATAAAAAATACTTTAGAATTTATAGTAATTACTTCATAATTAAAAAAGCATCTGAAAAAAGATAGTGTAATTTACTTGAATTAAATATAAAAAGTATTTGTAATTATCTTTTTCAATTTAAATTAATATTTTCCAAATATTTTTTTCAGATGGTGAACACGTGTTTTGTTACTATATTGAAGAAACTGGTGAAAATGTAATGGCAAAATTAAAGAAATCATGATTGAAAGAAGTTGCAGAACCATCAATATTTCCCAACTGCCCTTTATATTCGTCTGACAGTATTGAATGTGTGCGTTGTGATACTGATGAAAGAAAATGGTTGTTGGAGGAACGATACATTACCAAAGCAGTAGTAAACAGCATATCAAGTAAAGAATGTTAAGATAAGCACAGTTTGGATTTATAAATTTTTCTGTGTTAAAAATTAATTGCTTTATTTGCATGAAATTCATTCACATTGGAGTAAACTTGTAAAAGAAAACCACATTGTGTTTTTAAATATTGATTTAAGTAATAATATTCTTAGTATTACATATGTTATAGTGGCCGATGACAAGTTAAATTATTCAATTTCTTATAAATCACAGAATATTTTAAGGTACATGGAAGCAAAGTTACCCCTAAAAGTAAATAATTTTAATAAGATTCTTGACATTTGAAATCATTTTGAATCAAAATCGGTAAGCAATAATAATTGAATTGATAATTTTGATGTAGCTATAAAAATTTTATAAAAGTGTATAAATCTTGAAGATAAATTTTTTATTGAACAGCTTAATCTTTTAAAATAAGCATTTGTACATAAAATACTGTTATTCTTCAAAAGCATGTTAATTTTCACTTCTCTTTTATTTCATATATCATCCTAAGCTTTTACATTTATCAGAAGTTCCAATAATTTGATATTGCCGGATCCAAGCATCATTAGAAAAGTAAGTTCAATGATAGAATTAACCCCTATATTTAAACAACGAGATAAATATTTCCTTTCCCTAGTAAAATATATATTCTCTAAACTGAGTAGTAAATATTATGTTTTTTTTAATGCATTATAATATTGTAATATTTATTACTTAAGCATGTTAATTTTCATTGAATTATATTATGAAATATATATACATGTATATAAAACCTTTCTTTGATTGTAAAGGAAAAAAAGTTGTCGGAAATTCTTCAGATAATTCAAACTTGGCCACAAGTACTCATGTTTCCATGTTAGTATTTCTTTATCTTTTAAAGACGTGATTCACGTTTTCCCAGAGAATCGTATTATAACTGGTGACTTGTTTTAACTAAAAAAGTAGTTTTAGATATATATATATATATAGGCTTTAAAATTATAGTTTTAATAGTAGTTTTAGATATATGCTTTAAAATAGTGGAATATATAGGCTTTAAAGTTATGGGAATAGTGACTAACAATAAAATAAACTGTAAAGCTATATCTAATTTCAATAACCTACCTAATTTTCAAGTTCAATATAAACATCCAACAGATTCATCAAAGCCATTTTTTTATCTAATTGATTCAGTGCATCTTATAAAATCTGTAAGAAACAACTGGATCAATCAAAAAATGGTTTTTCTATGTATTATCCTCCATTTGGGATAGAAAAGATTTTCAAACTGCTTCTTTCACCTTTTTACGAAAAATAAAGTGCTGGAGTGGCCTGGTTGGTTAGAACGTCGCTATCGTTACTGGAAGGTAGTGAATTCAAATCCCGGCTTAGCCGAAGATAAATCATGTTCCCTAATGGCGATTGGGGCACGTAAAATATGTCGGGTCGCAATGTCCTCCATATTCCCATTCCAAATTAATAACTCTGGGGTTGGTTGGAACCAGGTTATGGAAATTTACTGGCTTCAATCTCTAAATTGGAAGACCCAGATAGGGCGCTGCCATCTATGAACCATTCAGAAAATGCTCTATTCAAAAACGGGAGATGCTCTTTCTGATTTCATTCACCCAGTCCCTGACGGGTGGGCTTGGCTACGCCAAGTGTCATAATTAACAAAAAAAACAACGAAAGATATATGTGATATCGAGTCTATGCAATGGTTGAAATTTGGCTTTGGTTTGACATGTAAAGATTTTTGGCCTACAAATGTAAAGCTCCAGAATGTTAACTTGGCTTTAAAAATATTCAATAGCAATTTTATTCAGTGCAAGAATGGGAAAGAAACTTAAACTTGTGCATTATAACTAGCTATTTCATTATAATATTTTGAAATAGCTAATTACATTGAAATATTTTCCAAATAGGGGGATACAGATAATGTTAAATCACTCTCTAAAGGGAAATTTAATTTAAATCACATGCGTGAACCTATTACAAATAAATCTGATGATATTAAGAAAGAATTTTTAATTTATAAGTTGGGAAAATATGAAGAAATAGAGAATTGGGAAAATATGAACGCAAATAATGGCAAATTAAAAAGAGAAACACATTCTGCTAGACAACATACTCCTCAAGTATTTTTAAAGATAATTGAATATTGTTCAGTTAATTTGAATAGGAATTATTTATTGTTAGGAAAGATTCAAATTGACAAACTTGACTCTCGTTTCAGTCAATACAGAAGCCTGTGTGGGAATCAATATCATACATCTGTTAGACAACTTTATGAAACTGAAAATAAACTTTCCTTAAGCAAACAATTAAAACTGGAGTCTCATAATGTAGAGAATTTTTATGTAAATATGCTTGAGAATCCCGTTTCTGATGATAGGGAAATGTCACAGCAGGATTCTAAGGAAATATTTCAGAATATAGAAGTTGCAGATTCTGATGTAGATAAAGTAACAATACTCTTTATCTCTGGTAACATATTTAGTAGGATATTGTTCTCACATCCTATATAAAAGCATTAAGTGTACTGAATGTCGTAAAAAAGTTAATAACTGAAAAAACAATAAGTTTTGATGTAGATTTGGATTGTGTATTTTTATGAAAAAAATGTGATACAGGTAGTTTACTTTATCCAATAGTTTATTAACCAATAGTGTGTATTTCATATTTACATTGTAACATCAAAATTAATTTCTGATAAGTTGAAATATGAATTTTTGAAATAAACGCAACTTAGTAATTAGTTTAGTAAAAAACATTTTTGTTTCTAAAGCCATGTGGGATTTCTCAATATTCAACTGCGGCTATTTGTTTGAGGGAAGTATCATTAAAGTTATGAGGTCCTGTACTAACACTCTTCTTAATAATTACTGTAAGTTTAAAAATGATATTTATCTAGGAAAAATCAAAAATAAGCAGAAAGGAATCAAACAAGTCTGATAGTAAAAGGAAGTTAATTGCTAATAACTTAGATTCCAACTCTTCAAAAAAATTAATTAATTAAATTAATGTTTTCACAAACTATAATAATATGTAGACAATAATATTTCATGTGCGTAACTGCTTTTACTTTTTGCGTATTTAAATTTAAAGAGTAAATATTTTCAGAAAGTCTACAAAAATGAAACAACTGATATATTTTTAATATATTTTAAACTCTCTCTTGTTTTGTAATATACTTATTGTAAAGGATAAATTTATTGGAGCACATACAAAATTAACAATTTAAATATAATCTAAGAGTAATTAATTTTTTTATAAATACGGTATTTTAATAATATTATTTTATTTCAATTCACATGCAAGCATCATGTTTTGAAATGTATAAGCCTTACTTTCTTCGTACCTTAAAATAATGATTGCTTTTTTATTACTGTTCAAAATTATCTGATATTTCGTAAAGTTTTCTTTTTTATGTATCCTTTAGCAATTATTTTATTAAAATTTGATAAATGATTCATTTTATGTATGATGAAATTATTTCAATGTTATGTAGAAATTGTTTGCAAAATAAAAATATTCATATGAAAAATTTGTTTTTTATATATATCCATATATATAATTATTTACAAAAAAAATTTATGTGAAAAATTTGCTTTCCTTTTAAATTATTTATTAACAATCATCAAAAATTATAATCATATAAAAATTTCTTCATAACATAATTATGAACAATCTGTGTTAAATAAATTTAATCATAGATTGATCTTTTATCAGAAAAATAAAATGTTTCTTCACAATAGAAAAAACCGAATAACCTTAACACATTTTATTATTATGAGTTTCATTATAATAAAATGTGTTTAATTACATTAATTATATATTTCAAAACTTATTCAAAACGTATCAAATAAATTTTGAAGCATATAATTAATATATAGGCATTTAAAAAGTAACAATGTAAGAAGAAAAAGTACTTGTTATTATGCTTTTTTAATCACATATATCTAGACTATATAATCTTCGAATGTTTTTACATGCAGTTAAAAAAATCTTTAAAATTAAAATTCAAATTTGTATTCTACGGAAATAATTTTATTTTTTAAACATTATAGTATTTTAACTTAGAAAAAAATTAAATTTTGTTTCTTTAAAGAAATAGATAAAAAGAATTGAAGATTCAGAAAAATTTTAATATTTAATAATTAAGAAAACATTAAAAAAAATTCTCAGTCCACAGAGTAAATGCACACCGAAAATAAAAAAAACTTTTGTATTTACAAAACAATTCTCTCCCTTCTTGTGGTGACTCATTATTCTTGGAGGTCACGGTCCTGTCCTTAAACTTCCCATGTACTGAAGAGTAGGAATTGTTCTTGTAGAGAAACTACATAAGCTTTTCATTTCTATATTTTTTTTATAAGTACAGCACCATCTACTGTCAAAATTTTGTGACATTTTTCTCATGAATGAATTGGCTTAATGACTTTTATAATGAATAGTTGAGTTTTCATTTTGATCCATTAAAAAAAAGCAGAGAAACTAAGAACTAGTCATAATTTTAATAATCTACTGCTGTATTTATTTGTGGGTAGGATTTACTGGGCACGATTCAGTTTTTCATTAAGATGCGTTTTAAAAATATAGATTTTAATTAAATACACGAACAAAGCTTGTCATCGGTACTGTGAGGAAAGATTTTATTTTATTATAACTTATAAATCAAATGCTATTTTTTATAGAAAAAAAAGATGAATAGTTCATAATAAAAATTTTAGTAACTATTCTAAATTTCCAACATAATTTTAGAAATCCTACTTTCTATCTGTTCAATGTAGATCTGTCATTTTTGCTATGGTTCCAGAATTTTTTTTATATTGTGTTTTTAAACTAAACAACAAAATAAACATTTTATCACAGTCTAAATCTCACAAAAACAATAAGTTTAAGTAATCTACTATAAATTCATAAGTACGACACACATTTGAATCCCATTTTTATCTGCATTATTTATTATTTTCTTTTCAAGATTATTGTTCTTCATCAGAAGAAATATAGATTTTTATGGAATATTTTGTTTCATGGGGAAATTTTTTTCCCTTTTTAAAGATGGAAACAAATTAGAAGTTGTCAATGACTATTAAGGTAATTTCTAAATAAATTCTGAAAAAAAATTACCCATTCCAAATATTTATTTAATTTCGTATGGTATTGTGTATTTATTTTTACTGATGTAGTTTTTTACGGGTTATATAAAATTTTTTGATGAAAAAGAATTTTCCTGGAAAATATGATTAGTGTGCTCATATGTACTTAAAATCTACAGAGTTCAACAAACAAATAATAAAAGATTTAATGTATTATTACATACCTTATAAAAGTATTTTTGCTAAACTTTTAACAAACAAACACTTATTTGGAACAAAATTTCACATTCACTTACATTTCAAAAAGTTTTCTTTCATTACAAATGGAAATGAAATGAAATTTCGCATAAAATAGAAAAAATATACACATTTTTATGCAACATAGCATGTTCTCTTTATTAGAAGCTTTTAAGACTTCAAACTCATTCGTTGTTGATGAACTGTAATTGAAATTGACTCTTTAAAAACTATGAAATTTAAAACTTTCAAACGCTGTAAGTATACATTTTTTGAATTTAATGTCTTATGTATGAAACATAAAAAAAATATGGAACTTACTAAGAAATAATTCTTATCTCTTGATCAAAACCTGTTTTCTAAATAATAATTTTAAAAAGTCTTTATCAATTATTGTCATAAAATTTATAATTCACATGACTTTCAGTGTAATGTTTTAAAATATATTTGCATGTCTTACTTTATTTAAGATTCTTTACTTTAACTTTTCTAAATTTTATAAAATATAATAATCTATATAAATATTAGATTACAATTGTTTGTTTGAGTATATCAGTTATTGTCATAAAGTTTATGTTGTATATGACTTTTAGTAAAATGCTTCAAAATTTATTTGCTATATTTAAGATTCTTTACTTTAAATTTTCGAAAATTTATAAAAGACATTAATCTGTATAAACATTAGATTACAATGGTTTGTTTGAATATTTTCATTTATTATCAATATGTATTAAAAATTATTTGATTTCATTTATATCAAACTCTATTAAAAAATATCTTTCTGTAAAATAAATAAGATATTAGCTAGGCACATGAAACATATATAGGAATATGTCACATATACAGTATCTCTATATTCATTTAATGATATGTTTAGTCTTAAAGGACTATTTCACTTACTATAGTATATAAGACAAAAATAATTTCATGACAGTAAAAGATTATTTTACTAAAACAAGTTTAATTCCCATCATCTTCTCGGATATATTAATGTAACTTTATTCAGATTCTTATATTAAAAATAAATGAAAAATCATTTAATATATTGTCGCAATACATGTAACACAAATATTATTTATTTCATCATATAGAACAACGTTGAACTTATAATGGATCATTGGGAATTCATTAAATATATTAAAAACGTAGATATTGAGTCTCCGTTAACTTATGTCTAACTGCCTTCCTTGCAGGTAAAATTCCCAGTTTTAATACCTGCAATTTTCAACCATAAAAGTTAAGTGTTTTATTCCGAGTTTTTTCGCCTTGCGACACGCTGGTGGATCCACTATTTGAGAAAAAAATTCTCTAGGAAGGTTTTAATAGTCAGTGTGGGCTAAAAGCTTTAAAAAAAGCCAGCAATTGTTCTTCTGTCAACTACAATGTGACAAGTAAAATATTTGTTCATTTACCTAACATTTGGACTACACTCTGAGACAAAGATTTGTGGCACTATTAAGTAATAATCGAATAAATGGTCGGCTGGATCTCTTTCTGTTTGAATGATTGGGAAAGTAGAAGGAGTCTTCAAAGTCTATAACTACATGCAAATACCACCTATTTCTTGTGAAAAAGATATAGTGAATACTCAAAACAACCTAATATGAGCTTTTGGGCTCTAGGATATGCTCAACGCATTACAAAAGGAAAAATCTCCCTAAGATATCAGTTGAGACATTCTTATTTTTTGATCACCCTGCAGTGAATTCTTTTCAAACCTCACTAAGGAAATGGAATCTGTGTTCCGAGTCTTGAAGGAACTCTCACTTTAGCCTGTGATGAGACATTTATAAACTCATGATCTTCCAATACATGTTCAATGGTAGGTTTCAGATTTGAAATTAGTTACTACTGAACAACGGAATAATGGGTGGTTTTTTTTTTTTTTTTTTTTTTTTTTTTTTTTTTTTCCCTGCATGCATGTGCGTTTTTTTAGAAACTTTACAAGTTTTCTTGTTTCCGACACGTGAGTTCAATTCATTATTCTAAAAAAAATGTTTTCTTAATGGTAAGATACCTGATTATAGTTAAATTTTCACCAGCAGAGCACAGATGCAAAGCTATTCGTTTCACATTATCTAAAGTACCGAAATAACCTCTAAACATCTTATAAATATACTTAAGTTTCTTTTTTGCAACAACAAGCAATTACAATGACAGCAATTGTCGAAAATGGAAGATCGTTACAATATTATTCCGAGAAAGTTTATTTTTCTGCGAAGTGATTTGTAAGCTGATTTAAAATATAAAATTTATATGGTTTTTTTTTGTCCTAAAATTTAAGTTAAATTGGTCAATAAATGAGTTTTTATTTAATATATTATTAGAATAATATTTATTTTCGTGATGACAGCAAATGATGACATAAATACTTATTGAAATAATTGTCAGAATTTCTTCAAAGATTTTTTTATTTGCTTTAAATATTTTAATTGATACTTCAGTGTCTTATATCGAAAAATGAAAGCTGCATCCAAAACTGCTCTCAAATTTTATATATTTAACTAAAATTGCAATTTAAAATTTTTTGGAACGATTGCAGGCAAAGAAATAGTAGAAGTTACCAAGGATGAGTCCAATCAGTTTTCCAAACTCTTAGTTTTCATTGGAATGCTTTCTGATAAAAATGTGTAAGCAAAAAAATTATTAATTTTAATTGTTCAAAACGTTCAAAATATTTTGTACCAAGAAATAAGGCTTGAATAAAGTCTGGAACAATTCAAAATTATTTTTTTCATGTAGAATTCGGGATTTTTCTTATCCGCTTTACATTAAATTCCTTATCTGTAGCGTGTTGGAGAAACGTATATAAAATTTTCATTGTAATTGGCAAAAACAATATTATTTTAAATACCAGAAAATTAATTAAATATCATTCTACTTTTTTTAAAAAAAAGATATGAATGAAGAAAAGAATGGGAAACTACTGACGAACATTTATTTTTTTTAATTCTAGCATTCCCGGATTTAAGGAGTATAAATCCATACAATTCGTTTTTAACATAAATGTCTTGAATTAATCACAACACTGAAAAAGTGTGTGTGTGATTATCGTTTTATAAACTCTTTTACAGTCATTTCAAATTAGCGTGAATTTTAAATTTTGAAATAAAGTATAGGCTTTTTTTAAAATTAACTTTAAACAGAATCCTGTTAAATAATTAATGCAATATTGCATGCATTGATTTTCAGTTCAACTTGACAAACTATGCAGTTACCATTTACAACTAAATTTGAGATATATATTTTACAGGAAACTATTGTTAGACGATGATAGTATAGTTACATGATCATAAACAAATTTTATATTCTGATTTAGTTATGGTCTAAAAAACAAGTATTAAATTTATATAAAAATTTGAAAAAAAATGAAGATGCAAAACTTTCATTAGAGTTAATGCTACACGGTATAATGAAATAAATAAAAATCCAAATAATCACTTCAAATTGAAAATTCAGTTGAAATTCTAGGAGTTCTACAGTTCAATATATACTAAAACTGTACACGCATTAAGAAATGGCTTATCAAACAACATATCAAAATGTTGTTTCTAAACACGAAATGAGTATTACATTGGCTGAAAACAATTAAAATGTGTTGTAGAATGCTCAAAAATCTCCTTTAATTATAAAATTATTAAATGTCACTTTCCCGACTTTTTCATTCCATGTCCCAATACACTTTCCTGTTGGCAGCGAAGGTGCATGACGACTTTCTCAAAAATTAGAAAAAGTAGTAAATAATAATTTAAAATAATGTGAGTATATATATATAATCCTCATTCATTCACGAAGACAGCTAAGTTCCAGGTAAAACCATTTTAATTAATCGTTGTTTAAGCAACTTTACAATTAGCTTAAAACAAAATTGACTATGGTTTGCATCAATTACAAATGTTGTGAATGAAATTTCGAAAAGAAACATTGCGTATGTGTTAAGGTAGATGGACACATCTTGATGTAAATTTTGTTCCGTCTATTTCAATCTGGCACAAAAGCAGAATTTTCATATAAATCTTTTGACTACTACGTGTTTTGCTCTATTAGTTTCACTCAAAACACTGTTTCTCATCATGGAATGAGACTTTCCGTTTACATCAACTAATATAAAAGCAAATCGAGTTCAAAGCTTGAAAATTCTCTTTTGTCACAAAATTATTAAATGTTAAACCATTCATTTCTTTCTTGTCTACGTCAAATTGGAATACTTTGAACAAATACGTTGCAATGAGCAAAAACAATACTTCTTCAAAAAGCGAAAAGAAGCAATCATTACGAAATTATTTTTTAGGAAAAAATGTGCCTCATGGGAATGAAGAAAGAGGTATATCGATCAGAATGTTGTGAACATTTTTTCACTACTGCTAGCAATTATACAAAGAAGATAATTTTATACAAAAGGTAAAGAAACCCTTAGAGAAGAAGTTATAAAAGGTTTGCTTTCTTTCTTGAAGCGAAAAGAATTCTGAAATTTAATGTGTGTGGGGTATCTTTAAATTAATAGCATCGTGAGATAAGCAAGTTTATAGGTGGTTCAACTGCATGTTTTTTAAGGTTTATGTTAGTTACAAAATCAGTAATAATTTTGGATTGTAAAATATTTTGCATGTATGTAAGTCAGAGACCCACATCATCGTACAAGTTTCATTTCATTAAAATGCAGTTGTTTTTAATGACAAGCAGTATAAGGATTTTATTAATATATATATTCGAAAATACTTTGGAATGAATACTATCCATTGGATATAAATAACATTTAAACTGTTCTCTTTTTCCATTCCTATTTAATGTGGAAAAGGATACAAATTCAAATTCAGAGATTAATTGAAAATAAATATGCACTTATATTTGATAAGAATTAATTACCTGAATTGTATAAATTTTCACAACAAGGTATTAAGAAATTTCTTCACTTTCTTCTTTTAAGGAATTAAACTTTTCAAATATGAAACAAATAAAAAATATAAAAACTAAACCCAATGGATTAAAATTTTCAATTCTTTTTCATTCATATTAGAGTAAGGATACTAAGTTAAAAAATTTTAATTGGACTAAACTATATTTAGTGGTTTATGTAGAATGAATTTGTAATCTTTAATCAATATTT
>JAPDSC010107984.1:0-20356 GCA_026290005.1 Latrodectus geometricus
CTGACTGTAAGAGATTTTTTAAGTCTCTATTCAAAAGACATCAAAACATAACCGGTTCAATTACCAAACAAAACACCACACCTTGTGCGGCCCACACAAACCGCCGTAAAAAAACCGATTCAAGACTCGCGCCACAGCAAGAGAAATTCCTAATAGTCGTTAATGGGCCAGCAATTCTAATAGCAGTAATTTAGATGTTTGTCGATTTTTAAATCGTATTCCTAATGACTAGGGGACGAATAAGTCTTCGAAGTTACCGCTGTCTGAGATTTGTCGGAAAAACAACTATGAATTATTTAAAAATCTCGCATGTCCAATGTATTATTCAAAGGCTAGCTCATTCTGTCCTTTTGAATAGCTTGTTGATGGAGTAAGTGGTAATTCATTTGGAAGTCATGTTTCCGTACATGCCAAGCAAGCGCAAAGACATAGTTTTAAATATATTCAGGCAAAAAGAGATCCAGAAAACTAATAAGTTTTTCTGAGTTGTCGATATCATACAAAGCTCTCTTTTTCATTAAATACGGAAGGAACGAAGGAAAACTCAGTTTTTATGAAAGAAATGATTTGCACTGAAGAACTTTACTATTGATTTGAATGTGTAGAGCTATATTATGTCCTATACCTATACCATATTATACAAGTTTTAAATAGTATGAATATAGATAGCGATATAAAGGAGGTTTTTACCTATTGATTGAATTTGCTTGCTCTTAAACTTTTAAGCTGTAGTAATATAAAAAGATCGTATAACCAATATATATTTAACTATCGCGATGATTTAGATAGAATCGTAATGGATCTTACAAAAACAATTAGTCTACTTATTCTACGATTATATACTTATATAATCTATACTAATAGTGTAAATTGTTACAATGAAGCTATTGCTAACTCACATGAATCTAATTTTTTCAAAGAGTTCCTATCATATGTGTTAAGTACGGTATTACAATTTCAAAAATGATCGGATAATGTGTTTCAAACCACCACTTTACAATTAACACCCGGACCAATCTTTCAATGTTTTATGTCAATCTTTTTATTCCTAAAAAAATCTTAGCTAACATTTTTGAAGAAAAAGTATTAGAGATCTTGCTTTTAATTAACAAGTTGGTTGATTGGTTTGGTTTTCTGGCGCGAAAACCAAAAAGAACAAGCTGCGCTAAAACATTATTACAGTGAATTATTTATAAATTGTAGAAAACCTAAGTAATATTAAAACCAAAATAAAATACAAAAATGTGTATATAATGAGTCTAAAATTTATTATAAAAGTAAAATAAAAACCAAGGAAAACATAATTTTTAAATTTAAATAAATTTAAGGAAACCCACTGCCTTCAAAAAGGCAATAAGATTTCTGCGAGGTGGCCTTTTCATTTAGAACTTGCCATATTCTACATGCTTTGATATATTTTGTGCAAATAAAATAGAATATATCTTTGATTTTTCATTGCTTTAAAAAAAGCTTCTGAGTTTCAGAGAATTTTGTAGTTATATTTTTTATGAAAAATAATTGATATAAGATTTTGAAACATCGTTTTTGTAAGATGTATTTACAAAAATAAAATAAATCAAACACATGCAAACTAGCAAACACTCGACTATCAATACAAAATAAAAAAATAATAATACAACTAAAATGATTATTCATGTTGAAACATTTTAAACACCAATTAATATACCAGACATGATGTGAATTATCAAGCAATAATTATTTTTTCCTTTTAGTCGCAAGACAAATTACTTAATTACTATCTCATAATAATGGAACATGCGCCAAATAATGAATGGAGATCGATAATTGTCAAACATCATGGAAAAAAACCCTGACATTACACACCTTAAAAGGATATCATTAGAAGCCATCTGAATATATCTGTGGTCATGCTAATCTCTTATTAAAAGTAATGCATTCTGCCATAAATAACTCCAACCAAAACAATTCTGTCTTCGCTTTCGAAGTTGCAGGTGGGTGAGGAGGCAAGAAGAGGTTGAGAAAAAAAAGAAGATGAAGAAGTGAACGTGCCGATGCTTCGAAATTCAGATACCAAAATCCAGCCCCAGAGGCCCAAAACTGGGCAAAGTTAACCTTGCTAGAGCTTCTTCTCGGTTCAAGCTTCCCTCAGCCCTCAAGGCAGGCTTTGAGAGAAAAAAGGTTCACTGACACCGATCACCTTGAGGAGTTTGGAGTGTCTTAAGGTGGAGAAAACACATCTCTTTCTTGAGAAAGGGTTCTTCACGGGGCCCCGAGGTTCTTATGCCTCTGAGATGGGTGTTTCTAACGCTTTCTGAGTATTTTGATCTCAGCTCTAGGTATCTCATTTTCAACTAGAGATATAAAATATATATATATATATATTCAGTTAATTTTAGAACACTAAAAATTTGTTTACTATCGGATAAAAAAACAAACACATTCTAAAATTGCATTTAAAGGAACATGCCCAATATTCCGTTTTATGGAATGTTTTATTTAATGTAAGACATTAAAGGAACTAAAAAAGAAAATGCAGACGATTTTTAATGCAAGACTAAAAAAAGAAAATGCAGACGATTTTTATGTCAACGATTTTTTTATTTCAAAGAAAATTTTATAAACAAAAATAATTACCTTTTTCAATTTGAATTTCAGATAGAGTTTGAATATCCCTAATCAGATATTTTATTAATATTAGACATTTTGATCAGGTATGGGAAACGCATTCTACATTTCCGTTATAAAGAATTCCTGTACAACGAACATTTGCACTGTCGTGAAATAGAAACTAGAATTTTGAAATGAAATTAAAAACTATACATTGGAAATTCAACTTTTCAATTTCATATGGGATTCGGAATTGAAAATTTAAAAAAATTTTATTACAGTGTATTTAATTTTGATTTAAAAACTTTTTATTACGAAACAGCGGCAGACCAAATTTTCACCGTTCTCTAGATAGTATACTAAATTTAGCATTTCTGATATTTTAGTTTATATATTATGTGATTAAATACCAGAAAAATAATTCATTCATAAATTTATTTATTTATTTTCGCTATATAGATTTATTTCGCTATATGAAAATTAATGAAAATTTTATAATTATGAAATGCAAACAAGCATCTATTCAGATTTCATTGAAAACGTTAAATATTCAATTTTCACTGAAATCTGCAAATAAAAATATTTTATTTATAAGCAATTATTTTCTAATAAATTAAAAATAAATTTTTATAAGCACAAAATATAAATAACAGCATACTTTTGTTTTCAGTGTTTTTTAACAAACTGGAAAATGCTCTCCAAACTAAACTAATTTTTGCATTCTGATATATCCCTCAATGGTTCTTTCCTTCTAATGATTTTTACAAACAAATTGTTGTTATTATTCTAAGATTTTTTTAAAAAGAAGTCAATCATTCGAAAAGAATTTTAAATTGGCAAGATATTAGAGTTTCAATTAAATCTTGAGCAAATGTGCCTAAAATGAGGCATTTCCTCCATTGCTTATTCTTAAATTCTGTTTATTTTAATTTTTTTTACAAGTTAATTAATGAATTCCTTTAAAATAAATATAGAATAAAAATATAAGGATTCTACTCTGCAATGTAAATTAAAAAAAATTCTCACAAAATTTGCCTACATATAAGTATGAAATTTTTTAAAGTAAACTTGATACTCTTATTAAGTTTATTTATTTATTTATTTATTTTTTTTTTTTGCAGATTCTTATAAGTTTTTTACAACATATTTCTTGTAAGAACGTTTCTATAATTTTTTTATTGAATTCTTAGGAATATCATGAGTACGGCTTTTTTGAAACAAAATCATGTAACTTAAATCTGAACTTGTATACAAATATATATATGTAAGTACATAATTAAAAACTTTTTCATAAATTTAAAACATAACAGTTTCAAAATCTTTGAAGTAAAGAGTAATTTTTAACCCTTTCATTTCAATGATTCAATATCATGAAATTTTAATTTTTTAATAACAAACTAATACAGAACTATAGACAGAAAAGAAAAAAGAAAAGATTTCCCTTTTTTACATTGGTATCTATAGTAATTTTTATTTCTTAAAAAAAAAAATCTTACAAAAATCAATATTTTACAATTACATCTTCCTTATTTAAAAGTTAATTGAAAATTAAGAGTAAATAAACTTTAAATTACATTTCATAAGTTCAGTATTTACTTTCAAGAAACATAACCTTAAACGCAAAGAAATACTAATATGTTACATTATTAAATAGTTACTTGTATATAATTTAATTTGGTATATATTTGTCGCGGATACATAACGGTATACAAAAATCTAATTATATTTAACCAAACGACATTTTTTAATTGATAAAATATTCAATACTTGAAAGCAAATGGAATTATGTTCAATAGGGGTATATATTCGAAAGCTTTTACCTAAATACAAGATAATTCACATATACAAATAAAAAAATTGAATATTCATAAAAGTGTTCTAATTCATTAATAAAAAATTAATTTCATTTTCAATAAACCTAATAATGATCAAAAATAATATAAATCCTTGTTTCTATTAATTGATTGATCAATTATTCCATCAACAAAGGTTGGCGACCACCACACTAAATTACATGAACTCATTTCCACGCAAAGAACATTTGAATTATCTTATCAGGAAGATTTATTCTGAAAATGAATTGAATCTTAAGAAGTTTCAAGAATCTTTTCTTGAAACTTCATATTATAATATTATATATTACAATCTTTTTAGTGGGTGGGTCGAGCAAATCTTGGCGTGGGAGTAGTGGGCAGTCATATGGTAAACGCTCTTGGAGGGAAGGGCCGAGCACCTACAATCGCCATTTAGTTTCTCTTCTATTTTATTTTAATCACAGTAATTTAGGTTAGACTTGCCTTCCGCCACCAAGCGTTACACTTAGAGCCATTGTTAGGATACGGTCCGTCCAACACATGTTGCAGCACACATTCCCACAACTTGATACAAATGGTACATCTTCCGCTATAATTCGGACAAAAAATTCTGCTTCATTCCCGTCACGGAAATACAGTTTCCTTGGATCGTACAAATGCAGTCTTTTCAAAGAATTTGATTTCATTAAGCCAAATAATTAGTTGTAATAAGCAAGTAAATAATTGCTTAGACTGTAGAAACTTTTTTCAGCCAGAGATATTACAGATCTTAAGGAAAAAATAATGTATAAAAATATATAGGCTCATAAAACTCAATATTCAAATAATGCATTATGATTATTTTATGAAATTGAATGTGAACCAAGTTTTAAAGCACAGGGAATGATTTTCCTAGAAAAAAAATACTCTTTAATTAGAGTTAATTAGAATTTGCAAAAAGATGTATTTTTTTTTAACAAAAAGTCACTAAAATTTTCAAAATTTTTCAGTTTTAGCTAAAGCATTAATATTATTTCAATTGCCAAGAAAATAAAAATAATTTTAAAAATCAGACAAATTATTATTTCCCTCTTATGATTTTGTCTTTTAGCATAAAATAATAAATATGAAATAATATTCAAGTGATTTATATATAGATTAATTTTTTCAAATATGAATTTTTGTATTTGAAAAGGTCTGTTATATACTCCGCTATAAGTTTGATTTTTAAATAAATAAACACAAAAATAATGGTGCTATTGAATTTTGATCCTTTTTTATCAAGAAATTAAATTTTTATTAATTTTTTAAACATTTTTTTACTATTTTTTATTTTTATTAAATTAATTAAAATAAAAGTTCTAACAAAATTCTTCCAAAGATTGTTATAAATAACTTTTTAAACAACAAAAAAAGTTTGTCAGAAAATATTTTATTAACAGGAATCTAAATATTATATGTATGTAAATGTATACTATATTTGTGACAGTTTAATTTTCTTATAATTTCTTTCAATATTTTACATGCAAAATTAGAATTTTTTAAGGCACTTGTGATTTCTCAAAATATTATAGTTACAAACCTTTCTATACATATATTTCAATAATTAAAATAATAAAAATTAAGATGTTTTTAACAATCAGTTTTTATGTTATTACACACATTTTAATAATACAAAGTTGGCGAAGCCATTTTTAGAGGTATATCTAAAAACATAAATAATAACTTACTAAAATGGATTTGATTCAAAAACAATTTAAAAATACATTTGAAATACATAAATATTTTTAGAGATACTAACACTTAAAAAAAAACGCATATAAATAAAACAACCGTTTGAAACTAACTTTTAAATTTTTTCAGACACGATAATGAGATTACATATATAATAATGAGAAATGACACAATTTCGTATTTTTAAGGTCTTATATGTATATAAGTACTTAGTAAGCATGATTTTGTAAATATGAAGTATATTGATAGTTACTTATAATGTTTTGGGAATTTTTATGGAAAAAAAATCTTATATTTAAAATAGATTTGATTCACTGTGAAATACGAATTTATAAATGTAGTGAATATCTATAAACAGTATTTTCTTAGGAAACTTTTTTAATAATTTCCTTTTTAAGCCATTCAGTATTTGAGAGTTAAGATATTAATAATGATAGCCAAATGGAAATGACGTGAAAACAATAATATTAAGAATAATTAAGAATGAAATATTTATTTAAAAAGTGAGCTAATAATAATTTGAAAAACAGGCCTACGGGTTCAGAACTTATATGGCAAGTATAAGAAAAATTTCATCGATTTGTTAGAAATAAAAGCAACAAAATTAGCAATTTTTGGTAGTATCGCTTAAATATTATATAATTGACTATGTATATACATATATGGGATATATATATTTCTGTAGGGACAGAAGTTATGATTTTGAGTAAATTGAGAAAAACTGAACAGCACAATGGTGAGTTTCGATGCAAGAAAAGTGACTTTACAGGGAGAAATTGAAGCTAATAATACATTATTTGTAGAAAGGTTTTGGTGAAAGATAAAAAATGCAGGTTTTTGAGAAAATTCATTTTACAAAGACGTCTGCGGCGTGTAAAATATCCCTTGTTAAAATACAATTGAACTAATAAAGTATAGCCTTCAAAATATAAAGAAATGTATTGAAATCCAGTATAATTTATTAACTTAATTTCAATAAAATAATTCTAGATATTTTCTAGAAAATATTTAAAATTTTCTATATAATACATGATAAACTTGTTTATTGAATACACAAAAAATAAAATAAAAATAACAAGCATAGCAAATTTATTCAGTATTTAAAATACTAATAAAAAGCATATTATTTCTATTTATTTTTGTTCAATTAAGATGTATTGCTAAGTTACCAAAATCATAACTTTTAGCAAAATCATTGCTCCATTTTACGAGTCATTAGACACAAAGTTGATTTATTTCTTTAAAGATTTTTGTTCTGATTTAATTTTCTAAAGTTTACAACTGAAATTCATTTTATCTTTTAAATTAAAACAAATATTATTTGTAGTACGAAAAACGTGGATGTGTTTTTTTTCCCCACAAAATGAACCAATCCCGAACTAATAGATAAGCATTTGCTGCTTTTTAATGTAATTAGAAGACGTTTTATTTTCAATGCTATAATTTCTGTAAAATTAAAAAAAATTACATAAATAAACTGAATAAAAATACAGTTTCAAATGTAAATGTTGAAATTATTCAGAAATAATTGTGCACAAAAAATAGAAAGCAAGTTTGTGTTGATCGAATACTTGTTTCTCCTTCCAATACAAGCAAAAACAAGTATTAATAACACATAAAATTATTATCTCTCAATTTTTATATAACTCAAAAAGCTGGGAAACTCTAATATCTTATCAATCAATAATAAGAATAAATGATAGCATATCCCTTTTTCTTTTACTTAATATTCAAGCATGCGTAAATACAAGTTTTAGACTTATTTAAAAGTTAAAGAAATGACCTATAATATTAATAACAAATCTATATAAAAAAAGCTAATATTGTATGTGATCTTTCTTCGAAAAATCTAGTAGCTTGTATTATAATTTAATAAGTAGATACATTATGAACGTTTCTATAAATGCTAAATACTAATAAAATTAAAAGCATAAAAACAGTATTAGTACTATGCTAATCTTTCTGGCTTCAAACGTAATCTAGAAAAGGATTACAATTGATGTGAAATGTTTTCTAGATCTTTACAAGTTGTTTTCTCAGCCCTTATTCCTTTTCTAAGACTAAATCCAAATTTAAAGAAATAAATTTTATAAGCATAAAATTAAAGGAATTAAAAAAGTTATTAATAGTTTTCCTAAACTTTATAATTTATACATAAACACAATCAGAAGCAAACTAACCTATGAAAATAGTTTTCTGTTCCAAACGTTATTAGTGATTTTCTTCATTTAAATTCTTTGAAAGCGAAAGGCTAATTAAAATAACGGTAAATTAATGTTCAACAATTTGTTCCTAATTTTTGGCATAAATTATTAATTATCTGGTAAAAACTTACTATTTGTCATGATATCTAATAAATATTTTTTTATGAAAACCTTTATACAATTTTAATATAATGAAATTCAATTTTTGGTAACAGTTAGAGTGGGTGAATGGGAGTTTTCTGAGATTCTTTTCTTGATCATATGAATACGCGCGCGGAGCTCTCTCTCTCTCTATAATATATATATATATATATATATATATATATATATATATATATATATATATATATATATATATATATATATATATATATATATGAATCCGATCAGAAAATAAAAATCCTTAAGCTATTGAAGTCTAAATTGGTAAAAGTTTTAAACTATTAAAAATTATTAAATTAATCACGTGGGCGTCAAGTAATTTTGTTAATATTTGTTAGATTTTTAGAATATTTTCTGTACTAAAAAAATTATATATAATGAAGACATATTTTTATAAATAAATTATTATAATAAATATGAATAATTTGATACACCTGTATTTTATAATATTATTGAAGGTATATTATTTTGAAATATAATTTACAAAAAAAAAAAAAAAAACTTAATTCTTAAAACTAATTTCCTACCTCATAATTAAGGTAGCACAACATTGATATATGATATCTAAAATAGATAATTAACGTAATTTGAAATTTTAACCTTAAGTACTTAAGTGCTTTCTTGAATAAAGTTTACACTTTTTTCCCACCGAAAACTTTCATCTCATTCATTTAACTCGCAATGGGCTACGATAACCTTAAAAAAATGTCACGTTTTTAAATTTACGCGAAACCACCTTGTGCGACTAAGTCTTCCGACCTCCGTGAACGCCCCTTGTAATAACAATTTCCCCGGTGACACTGGGTAAAAAATGAAAACGACGACAAACACTTTGTCGAAAGGGGTGGGTGGGGTGCAGAAGCTCAGGTAAGATGACTCTTCCAAACAATAAAGAAAAAGCGTCGCGGTATATTCTGCCGCCTTCGAAGAACGTTTTCCAACGACGTTGACACCCTCATAAGCGCACAAAATAATGACTTGACTGCGGGTAAAAAAAGAAGAGAGGGGCGCGCCCTATATGGTGCTTCATTCGTGGGCGTCGGTCCAGCTGTTCACTTTCGAAAGGTGTGCTTAAGGAGGTAAACGCAGGTGCGGGCCCTCATCTCACCACACCACTGTCCGATTGAATTCCTGTCATTAATTACAGCCCACTTGAGTCCATAACACCCAAATCCATCTACTTTCATCAAGAACAGTTTGGTGGATTCGTCTCGTTCTGAATTACAAGCGGATTTTTCAAGGAGAAAGACACAAGATAAAACTAAAGTAAAGCAAAGAAAAATGAAACCATTTGCTGTATTCCGCACTTGATTATACACAACTGAAAGAAATATCCAACACTTGTTAGAAAATAGCAACACGTGTTTCAATCATACCACTCTTATTTATGGCAATACCATTTGGCTGATTCATTTAATATATTGCTTCAATACCATAAACGTGGGAAAGTCGAAAGTTTTGATCTTACAATCTCATATCATATATTGCTGATTGAAGCGAGCTGATTTACAAGATTGCGCCTCAAAACACAACCAATCAACCAACCAAAGTCCAAAAAGGACAAGCTGCGCCACTTGATTTACAAGAATTTGATAATAAAATATTGCATAAATGAAACTATTTTAAGATAAAATATATTTTTGAATGAGTAATAGCTTTGTTTTGAATGCTTACCATTAAAATATGGAAATAAAAAATTGCTTATTTCCAATGAGGCAAGATTTTAGTAGAATAAATAAATTTGCAAAACTAATCGATTCAGCTGATGGGAAACCTTTAATAAGTTATCTCTATAATGATCAACACAATTTCATAGTCAGATATAATTTGTAAGCCGAAAACATGTTGTCTATGCAGTATATTTTTTTTCAATTATATTTATTCGTGATCCCCTCTAGAAACTATGAATCTAAGACTAGTAAAGAACTTTCAGTAAAACGCACAAATTATATCGAGTAGCCATGGAAGGGCTAAATACAAAATGTTTGTTCTTTGTTAAATCCTGCTTCCAAAGACAATGTCTGTTCACACACACACATATTGTCAAATTCTCAAGTAAACAACCCAACCTTCCAATTATACTTAAATAATCTAGGAGATTTCTAAGTTAATCACATTTTAAGATAATGAGTTTGATACGAAAAAATAATAAGAGCTTCATCTTATTAACTTAAATTTCTTTCCAAGTCATTATAATTATTAAGTAATTGACAGAAATTTTCTTGGTAAATATCGAAGATCTTGCAGCAAGGTTCCTACCTATAAATAGATATATTCCAGGGGTTTAAAAACTAAATACTTTTTCAGAAAAATATATATGAAATTTACAAAAATTAATTGAAAACTCCCAGAAAAGACACGGGCAGTGATATTATACAAGATGAGTGTTTTCCAGTTTAATAATCCAATATGGTTATCGAGATATTTTTAACCGAATTTTTCATTCAACTAGTAATGAATTGTAAAAAAATATAAATTGGGCATCATTCCTTATAAAATCTTTAGAGTATGAGAAAAAGAAAAGCCCACTTATATTTTAAACCGAACTAAAATTAATTTGTTCAATCAAAGCAAATAAGATTTAATTATGCGTATAAAATATTATTACGATATAAATAATTTAAATCTATAATTGTGTATAAATTGCAAAATTAGTTTTTTACGGTAAGCATAGAAAATTAATCCATTTTTATTAAAGTGGTAAAAAACTATGCATTTTTTTATACAAACACATTTATTAAGTTGGGTACTTCAAAAAGTTTCCAGTTTTTATATCTTTTAAAGCAGGGAATATATGTATTAAAGAAAGTATATCTAAAAATGTAAATATACATTTGGATTAAGTATCAGTCTCTCACCATCACTTTTGAAGATGGCAGTTTATTTTATCAGCAGTTTTTAGAAGGCCTTTCATCCCAGAACTAAATTGCTCTACAAACCAGTCATCTATCATAATAAGATTTCGTACAGGCCATTTTAGGAGCATGAAAATATCTCCAGATGACAACTCAAGATCCTACCCTCTCTGCCGAAATTGTCCTGAAACTGCATTAACCCCAGACCATATCTTCGACTGTCAAGCCATAGTTGCCTTCCTCGACTTGGAGAACCATCACAGGACATCCATTATAGCCACCAGGCTTCAGAAAAGGCGGTCCTTGTCGTCAATGCCTTGGGATCTATATAACCTTCACTAACTTGGACACGACAACAACAACTTTAAAAAAATTATCAAATGTATATTTACATTTTTTATGATCATTTTTGAGAAACTCAAATATTAAATAATAAACATATCTTATAGCAATAAAGAAATATGAAAGTTAAATGCATATATAAATTTATTAAGTATGAGAAATTTTTCAAACAATTTTCCTTTTTGACATAGTACGTATTTGTGTAATACTACCTACAGACATATGTTAGTAAAGGAGACTATTACATGCATACCTGTCTTACCCTTATATTAACCTTATTACGATATAAATAGCGTTATAAAAATATTGGTGATTCACATATTTATGAAATTTTCGAACAAAATTCAATTTGCATTTGTAGAAATAATTGGAGCAATATCCTGAACAAAATATTATTGCTTATTTCCTATCTTCAGATAATATACTTCATGCAAAATATTTAAGCTCTATATATTTCTAAACGTATTCTTTTTTAAACGTAACCCTGTAGAAATATTTCAGCGGTATAAAAATATTTATATCCTTTATTACCGATTTTTAGTCGAGAATTTCACCTATTAAATCAAAAACAACATTTAATTTTTTTTATGTGGATACAAAAAAATATAAAAAAGAAAACTTGTGGGTAATAATTTGGCCTAAACAAGAAGTTTTTTCTTATTAAAATAGTAGCGTAGATCTGATGATAATTAGTCAATTGTTTAATAGACTATCTTAAAATTTTCTTGATCACAGTCTCTATTTTATTGTTTTCCGATCCTAAAAAGCTAATTCCTAGAATCTGGCATTGTGGATAGGATATTATATCGTGATTCCCCAATAGTTAGAGAATTCGGAATATTTTCAAACATATATCGAAAAAAAGAATCTTAACTAGACTTTGCTTTCCCAACTTAACATGTTAAAAAGCAAGAAGTAAACAGCCTGATGCAGATCTTCTGAATGGTTGGTTGGTTGGGTTTTATGGCGCAAAGTCCAAAGATGGACACGCTGCGCCAGCAGATCTTCTGAAGGAAAGAGGCTAACACAATGTAATTAAATCAATCTTATGACAGTAATGCTTGAGACTTAGGTATTCTAAAGAGCCAGAAGATAAATATTCTTTGCCAAAATTCATATTTAGAACCCCATTTGACTGATAATCACACAATCATCCCAAATCATAACTACGCAATGCTTAACACGTGTATAAGAATGGTTGTGCATGCACAAACAGACAAGTCAATATTAATTAGATATTTCACTACATTAAAATAAATACTTGCCCTAGATTATAATGTGTTTCATCCTTAATAAACTACAAAGATTAAGCTTCAGGAAAATTAATGCTCATATTTTGGCACTCATACTAACTGTCTTCCAAGATTAAAAGGTATCTTTGCAACGAACTTGATAACCGATCTAGCATTTCAGAGACACTCCGTTGGTGAAACTCATAACTGCTGGGATTATTTCATATGAATACAAATTCGGTACTTTGTTTCCCCTCTTTCATATAGATAGATGCTTTGGAAATATATTTCTGATTCGAAACAATCGATTGTGGACTGACGTCTCATTGAATTCCACGCATGGCGTCCTTTCCTTTCATGTTTATGAGGTGTAAACCTCCCTACTGATTGTTGATAATCATATCGAGAAGTCCAAACTATATATTATAAGGCCATTTAATGCCTTGAGATTGGCTTGGAAAGTCTTTATCACAGGAAACAGGTGCATAACCATAGTGAAAGGAGAATAACATACGCACTTAGGAATGAAATGTGGTTCTTTGAAAGTCGCACACAAAAAACTAAGCATTTCTTTGTCAGAAAAAAGAAGTTTCAGAAGAAAAATATCCGATTTTGCTTAACACTGAATTTGATGTAGATATACAAAAAAAGCTTTTACGGTTTCCATTTATTTTGCTAATAATTACTTTTTGTATATATTTTACGCTGTTAACGTATTATTATTTTTTTTCGTCTTAAAAGTTAGTTGTTTCAACTCTGGTTTAGAGCAATTATATGGTTTATCCTACCACGCTCTGGTTAGTGGTTACAGTTAATTAAGTGCAGTTTAACCAACCGATAAACAGCACAGACAACTAGCGGTTGGTTAAAATGCTCAAAATGGAGATGAGGTTTCGAGCTAATGTTTACCAAGCTTTGGTTTGCAATAAAAATTGATTAAATATATCTTTTTATTTTGCTCTAGCTTGGGAAATCGGTTGAAGGAAACTTAACATTTAGTGCGCACTAAAACTTGAAACCATCGTTTAATATTTGTAAAAACGATTAATTTAATAAATCCACTTTTGGATTCCACAATTTTGGTCATACTGAGAATACAATGTTGAATATACTAAAGATTTCTAATTTTGTAATCGATATTTGTATCCATAACTCAGTAATTTTAATTCCTATATGAAGTGGTAATACCAAATGGTAAGGTGAAGTGGTAATACTAAATGGTAAAGTGAAGTGGTAATACCAATGGTAAGATGTAATGGTAATACCAAATGGTAAGGTGTAGTGGTAATACCAAATGGTAAGGTGTAGTGGGTAAGTTTGAATTCAAATCCCGCAAATTTGTTGATTTTCTACTCTTTTTTTTTTTTGCACACAAGTTTATTAGCCATTATGTGGTCAATTTTTGCGCAAGTGAGGTAATTAGATACAGTCTAAAAATATTCTGTGAATAATTACAAATATATATGCCCAAACTGGGAATCGAACCCACGAATCGTTGAACCGAAGCCCAGATTGCTTATATTCCGGATGTCAGTTCGGTTTTACGCACATAGAAGCCAATTTGATATCAACCTACAGATAAAAACGCATTCTAAAATCATAACAAACATCCATACCTCAGATGTAAATTAAACCCATGACTTGTTGAACTGAAGACTAAAAAAACCATTCTAAAATAAATCTTTACGCAATTTTTATTCTACACCGATGTCATGTATAACTCAGCCTACATATACAAGCTACAATTTTAATATGTGAAATAATAATTATAAATCAGAACCAAATACATCATTACGGTATACCGTAACGCGCATGCGTGAAGTGGGTCATGGTAGGTGGTTGAGAGTTTTCTAGGTTTTCTTCCTCACGTGCCAGAACATCTATGAAAAGTTCTCTCCGAAAATAGTTTACATGGTGTTGTTGAAATACTTTACAATGGCCTTCAGCTATTGAGGCTATTCTTAATTTCAAAACATGGTTTATTTAAACTTTAAGACAAATTTTAAATAACATACAAAGATTTCCCCTTTCAATGACATTTCACACAAATCTATCATATGCAAAGTGCGCAACCAATTTTAATGTGTGTATAAAAAGTAAAACATCAAGAAATTATGAGATAACGTCAGTCATCAACTAAAATAGGAAAATAATTTCTAAATACAGTATATAATTGAATCCTACGTTATGTGAAGTATTCAGTCTTTTAATGAGTCATGTATCTGATGAAATGTAACAAAATTTGAAGAGAGAATATACATAATATAAGACTTTGATTTTTTTTAAAAATTAGTCCTAAATGTTTTTTCCAAAGAATATTTTGGCACTGCAAAATATAATTGGTAATAGGTAATTATAATGAGCAAATGCTAAATGAGAAATCGGTTTCGCAAAGAAAGTGTGATTATAACATAATATATAGTACGATATAATACCTATTGTTAATTACAAATGAAGTTAAACATAAAGATAATATCCCGCGAAGGTGACGCTTGAAATTAATTGTTTTAGATTACTTTCTCGCAATTTTACCCTCATAAAATCTATAAAAATTGAATAAATAGATGAATTGCATATTTCAATTTATTATACATAATTAATATGCATAAAACTTAAAAATTTTGATTTTGTCATTTGCATTTTTAACTATAGTAACATACATTTATGAATATATTGTAAATTATTGGCATTCTTACAAACTAGACTTCATGCTATTGTATAGAAAAAGTTCCGCAGATGAAGCAAAAGAAGTTTATTAAAACATGAAAGGAAGTTTTTATATATTTATGGATAATATCGTCAATACACAACTCCTGGTTTCTTTGAATATTATATTTCATAATAAATAAAAATTTTCAAACTGAGATTATTGTATCACAACAATTCAGGAAAGAAATTCAGGGAATTTTGAAAATTTCCAAACCATACTGAAATTGGTGGATTCTCGCATAAATTCATCGCTTATTATTGATAACGATATGAAAAAATAACTTTTCAAAAGAACCACAAACCAATGAACTCTGAAGAAATTTAAATAAATAAGGTGATAGAATAACAATCTTTTAAAATAAAGAATTTGACTGCAAACATTAAAAATTGAGCTATACAGATAATTAACAAAATTTTAAATAGATGTACATTTCATAATTTATCTAAATGAACTGCTAATTTTATAGTAAAACAATACTAAATTTATTTGATAATAAAAATTCCACTCCTATTTTGCAAACATTGTAATTTTTAATACATATTGAAATTGTAACTGTGAGGCGCAGAAAATTACCAACCTAGAAATATTTTTTAAAATTAAAAATTCCTATTTATTTTTCTTAGAAAGTACATCAAGTAATTTTTAATTACTTAAATTGTAATGTACCAACTTATATTCAAATGAATGTACTTACCATTATGAGTTTTTGAATATTGGGAAATATTTTGGATATGTAAGAAAGAAAATTGTGCACGAAATTTACAATAAGCTTTTCTTAATATTTTAGCTAAATACCATGTTACAAAAATACTGTTTTCTAATTACGGAGAAAGATATATGCACTTCTCATAAAGTGTTGAATGATAATTCTAATAAACATCTTAACAAAAAATGTTTAAAATTTGGAACAAATATAAATAGAATAAAGCAATTGCATAAGGTATTTTGTAATATGTAACATTATTTTATTAATAATAATAAGTTGTACATATATTTACTTATATTTATTCCATATATTAAGCGATATTTAAATATTTATATTTGTTCCAAACATTAAAAAAAATTACGAATATTTATTTTATAGTGGTTCTGTTTAATCTGCTTTTGCGCTGGATGTATTGCCATACTTATAAATTTTGTATGTATTCATTTCACATTATGGTGTATATATATATATATATATATATATAAAATATACAGTCCAATAATTGACGATCAGACTAAGCTTTCAATAACAATAAATTTCTAAAGTTTTTATAATGTTTGGGGGTTTTATAATACATTTTTTCTAACAATGGTACAACTAAATCTTATATATAACTTACAGAATAAGGATTTGATAAAATAATAGTGTGATATAAAACATTTTTGAAGTGTATTGAGATTATAAACTTTTTTTTTTTTTTTAACAAAAACAAAATGTTTTGCACTAACACAAAACTTTAACTGTGAAATAGTAATAACAAAATTAATATGCGATTATAAATAGTATTCAATTTATTTGACATTCAATTTATTTATCCGGAAATTTTCTGTTGCGTACAATCAGAAAATCTTTTATTGGGAAACAAAAAGCAAACGCACCTGAGATTATAAAGTTTTTCATAAAGCGCGTTAAGCCAAATTTCAATAATCTGAAAAGCCTTTTCTAATATATATGAGAAGACACTTTGGCGATTCATTTGGCTATATTACGGATATTTGAGAGATCTAGTTAAACTGATATTTAATTGGTTAGTTAAAGCAAAAAAAGATCAAAACTTTAACTATATACACGTTTAAATTACTCGAGTGCAGATGAACTTGAAGTTCTAAATAACACAACTCAGTTATTTGTTAGACTTAATGGTTTACTATTTTACGTATAGATTCTTCAATAGATAATTTACATTTTCAATTCCATTAAATGTAAAATTTGTTTTTTTTTTTAAGTAGTAGTCATTATATCATGGTTTACGTTAGAACAATAATTTTTTCGGTGTATATAATGAAGCTCTAATTCTAAGATAGTGATAAAAAATATTGTTGGCACATTGACTTTAAAAAAGTAGAAGTAAATATAATATAATGAAAAAATTTAAGCTATTTTGAAACATAATTTTGCACTTTTTTGCTTATAAAAACCAATTATGCTAGCAGAATTAACGGATGAGCAAATTTATAAACTATATAAAAAATAATCGATTTTCAAAAGTAAATTAAGAAATTGTTCATACTGCATTACGTAAACAAAAATTTCATTAAAAGTATTTAGTATATAATGCTCACGAATAACGATTTTTTTATTTGAATAACTTAAAGAGAATTTGTTACTTAAATTTATGAAAAATCTTTAGAGAACATAATAAACACAGGAAATCTAGGAAGTTAAGATTCTATTATTTAATTTTTTATATTGATAACTTCCCTTTTCCAATAAATTTATTGAAAGAAAATTTAAATTTTCAATAAGTTCTGGTAATAAAATGAGTTTTAATATCAGAATATACTCTAAAAGTTTTACATAATCATACAGATTTAAGTATAGAAAATCGTTTAACATATATTCTCCTGGTTTTCATTTCTTAAGAATAATTAAAGTAGAAAAAAATTATATCCTTAGACTTAATACTCGGCTAAGAATGATAATAGCGAATATTCCACAAGAAATAAAAAAAACCCTGATCTTTCTCATACAGATGTTCATGGTTTGGATTAGATCTAAACTTGATGTTGGTAGCTTGATCACTTGTAAGAAATGTTAAGAATCCACTATAAATTTTGTTTAGTCTATTTCTTATTAGTAAAGCTGTTTATCAATCAATTCTTATGAACGATTCGTATTAACCCTTTGAGTACTGAGTTATTTAAAGACTGTATTATATTGAATGGAGATGACGAAACTAACTTGTCAATTGTACCCAAAGGGTTAAATAATACGAATTCATTAGAAAAAATGAATTTTCATTCTACACTTGAAAGATATGGAATGCTTTGTGTTTTATAGATTACATTGGGACCATAAATTCATAATACAAGACCCAGAAAAATTTCTTTTTCAAAAAGAGTAAAAAACAAATTTAGCAATAATTTAGTCTTTACAAAAGAAATTAATTACTAAATATTTTCACAAAAGCATTCAAGACATTGAAGCATTATGAAAAAACCTGATTTCTTTTAAATATAGAAATAAAATTTTCTAAATAAAATTGTTTCGTTTTTTGCACTAATTCCAATTTTTATTTTTGGAAATTAAATTTTCCATTTTAGTCGCACGATGTCTTGTGCCTTTTTCATTAATTTTATTTATTATCAAATTTTATCATTGTAAGCAACATATCCGTCTTAATCCGGTTGATGAGGATTAATATCAAATGAATTGGTTGTCCGATCAACATACCGATTACAGTTAAAGAAATACCAAGAAAAATTGAATCTCTTTCCTTCTAAGAAATGAGACAGCTGATTAAGGAGAAGTGGAAATTAAGGGTTAACTACTTGTCTTTTGGATATCAGATTTAAATTATGATAGAATTGATGCACGATAGTATCAAGATTTATATTTAACCTTATGACTAAGATTATGCTTATAATGGAATGTAATTAGATAAATATTAAACACTATAATCATCAAATTGTTCTTATTATAAAAAATCATATATTTTTAAAAAAAAAGCTGAATCAGATTTTGATATTAGAAGTCCTATAATTTACGGAATAACAGAAAACAATTATGATCATAAATGATTGTGTGTAATAACTATCATTGACTATTAAAAGCAATCATTCTTCTTCTAAATAGACGGCTCAAAACAAATGTTCAAATGAATAATTAAGAATAGACATTATCGTAGATCATTGGAGAAAGTCCTTCTCATAAGTGATTGAGAATATTCATTATCATCGATGACAGGATTTATTGACCTTAGATAATTTAACCCAATTCAAAGCTATATGAAATAATTATTACCTGCAAAATTACACTAATTCTAGAGACCTCTGTTTTATTGATATAATTATAAATGAGAAAGAATTAGTTATAACACGATTTTAATCTGTTTGAAATATTAGTACTATTCAACTTCATATGTAGGGAAATCTGCTATCTACCAGTGAAAATATCGATATGTTCATTTGTGAGTTATATATGCTAAAAAAAATATAAACTGATTTGTGAATCTCAAAGAAAATGAAGTTGGTGATCAATGCAATAAAGATTTGCATCTTTTTGTGACGTTCTGATAGCCAAGATACGTTCCAAACAGAAATCAAAACCACTAGATACCACGGAAATTTTGACTTCGAAAGTTGAAGTGAAAATATTACATAAAAAGAATTCAGATGGCTTTCTTACATCTCGATGATGATTTTGTAGAAAATAGTCTCTGGATTTGAATTTCAAAATAATGGTGCTAACGAGAAATTTCGCATTAAAAATTTGACAAGTTGGTTTAAAAGGACTTAAAAGAAATTATTTTGCTCTGGTTGAAATAAGATATTTCAATCTTTTAGAATTATATTTAGAGAAGAATATTAACCAGGGATATAGTTTCAAATTGAACAATGGTGTAATATCTGATTGACGTGATATAGGGAAAAGAAAATATTTCTTCTACACAAACTGTTCCAAAAAGATGTTTTTATAATTCAAAATATCCGCCCATTTTCAAAGGTAAAAATAAGAGAAAGATTAAGGAACAATATACAATTATATATATATATATATATATATATATATATATATATATATATATAT
>JAPDSC010107988.1:0-10642 GCA_026290005.1 Latrodectus geometricus
ATCTTATATGATATTTTTTTCAATATATTATATTATGTTGTATTATATTTTATTATGTTATACTATATTATACACTACTGGCCATGAAAATTGCAACATCAAGAAGGCGACATGCTACAGACGTGAAATTTATACGAAAAGAAGAAGGTGCTGTGACATGCAAATGGTTAGCGTTTAAGCGCATTCAGACAAAGCAGACGCCAGTAGCGACAACTACATTGTGTTTAAATGAGGAAATTGTTCAGCCGGTTCCTCAAACACAAATTGCATTTGAACGTTGTTGCCTGGTGAAAAGTTGCTGTGATGCCTCGTGTAAGAAGGAGAAATGCGTACCAGCACGTTTCTGACTTTGATAAAGGTCGAATCGTAGCGTACAGGGATTGCGGTTTATCTTATCGCAGTATTGCTGCTCGCGTCGGTCGAGATCTAATGATTGTTAGCAGAATATGGAATCGATGGGTCAGGATGGTAATACGGATTGCCATGCGGGATCTCAATGGCCAACTATCACTAGCTGCCGAGAAGACAGGCATATTATCCGCATGGCCGTAATGGATCATGCAACCACGTCACGAGCCGTGAGTCAAGAAGCGGGGTCGTTTGGAAGACAACAAGTGTCTGCACGAACAGTTCGACGACGTTTGCAGCAGCATGGACTCTCAGCTCGGAGACCATGGCTGCGGCTTCCCTTGACGCTGCGTCATAGACAAGAGCGCCTTCAATGGTGTGATCGACGACGAACCTGGGTGCACGAATGGCGAGACGTCATCTTTTCAAATGAATCCAGGTTCTGTGTACAGCATCATGATGGTCGCATCCGTGTTTGGCGGCATCGTGGTGAACGCACACTGGCAGCGTGCATTCGTCATCGTCATACTGCCCATCACCTGCCGTGATGGTATGGGGTGCCATTAGATACACGTCTCGGTCACCTCTTGTTCGCATTGACGGTGCTTTGAACAGTGCACGTTACATTTCTGGTGTGTTACGACCCGTGGCTCTATGCTTTATTCGAGCCCTGTGAAACTCTACGTTTCAGCAGGATAATGCCCGACCGCATGTTACCGGTATTGTACGGACCTTCTTGATACGGTACATGTTCGTCTGTTGCCCTGGCCAGCACGTTCTCCAGATCTTTCACTGATAGAAAATGTCTGGTCAATGGTTGCCGAGCGACTGGCTTGTCACCAAACGATAGTCACTAGGGTTGATGAACTGTGGCATCGTGTTGAAGCTGCATGGGCATCTGTACCTGTACATACAATCTAATATCTGTTTGACTCAATGCCCAGGCGTATAACTGCTGTTATAACTGCCAGAGGTGGTTGTTCTGGGTGCTGATTTCTCAGGGTCTATCCAGCCAAATTTTTTGAAAATTTAATCACTTGTTATTTCTAGTATATGATATTTGTTCAATAAATATCATTTTGTTATCTACACTTCTTCCTGGTGCAGCAATTTTAATGTCCAGTAGTGTATTATACTATATTATATCATATTGTTTTATATTGTATTATATTAAATTATAATATATTATATTATATTGTATTATACTATATTATATTTTGTCTTATTCTCATATATATATTCTCATATATATATCATGATATTGTATTGTAAATTAATTATAATATTGTATATATTGTTATATTGTATATATTATATTATATAATATTATATTATATTATATTGTATTATATTGTATTATTTTACAATATATTATATTATATTATGTTATATTATACTAAATTATATTATATTATACTGTATTATATTTAAGCATATTACATAGTTTTTTAACATTCTCTATAATAATTTATTATGCTATATAACATTGTATTGTTGTATAAGATATTGTTACATACTATATTATATTAAATATTATTAATTTATAATATATTGTATTATATCTTATTATATTATACTACATTATATTTAAATGTATTATATTGTATTTTACTATAATATATTTCAATTCATTATTTATTAAACAATATAATATTACATTGAAGTATAAGATATTGTTATATACTATATTAGATTAAATTATATTATATTAAATTAAATTATCTTTAAAGATATTTTTTTTCAATATATTATATTATGTTGTATTATAATTTCTTATGTTAAATTATATAATGTTATATTATATTATATTATAATGTATTATATTGTATTATATTATATTGTTCTATATTATGTTATACTATACTGTATTTTGTCATAATTTCATATATTTATTATGTTGTATAATATTATATTCTATTATAATAGTATTATTTTGTCTAAAATTGTTTTTTAGCATTTGCTACCATATTGTATTGTATTGTATTACTTTATGTTATATTTTATGATATAATACTATATTTTATAATATTATATAATAATACATTTTATTGCATTATATTATATTACAATATATTATATTATATTATATTATATTATATTATATTATATTATATTATATTATATTATACTATACTGTATTATGTTACACAATAATTTATTATATTATAAAATATTATATTTTACTGCTTTGTATTATATTGTATTAGATTATGTTTTATTATATTAAATCATATTCTATTCTATTACGTTATATTGCATTATAATATATTATAGTATACTATATTAAATTAAACTGAATTATATTATATAGTATTATATTATATTATATTATTTTGTATTATATTAATTTGCATTGTATGATTTTATATTATATTGTATTATATTATATTTTCATATATTATGTTGTATAACATTATTTTATATTATAATTGTATTATATTGGTTTATATTAAATTATATTATATTGTTCTATATTATGTTATACTATATTGTATTTTGTCATATTCTCATATATTTATTATGTTGTATAACATTATATTCTATTATAATAGTATTATTTTGTCTAAAATTGTTTTTTAGCATTTGCTACCATATTTTATTGTATTATATTACTTTATGTTATATTTTATGATATAATATTATATTTTATAATATTATATAATATTACATTTTATTGCATTATATTATATTATATTATATTATATTATATTATATTATATAATATTATATTATATTATATTATATTATATTATATTATATTATACAACATTATATTATATAATATTAAATTCTATTTTATTATATAGAATTTTTTTAATATTTTTTATAATATATTTTATTGTATTGCATTATATTACATTATTATGTATTATATTAAATCATATTGTATTATAATAAGTTATACTATATTGTACTATATTATATTGTAGAATATGATATTGTGATATACTTTATTACATTATATTGTTTTATATTATATTATATACATATACATGTATATTTTATTATACTTATTATGTCGTGTTGTATTTTATTTTATTATATTTTATTGTATAATATTGTATTATATTATATTAGATTATGTTTTATTATATTAAATCATATTCTATTCTATTACGTTATATTGCATTATAATATATTATACTATACTATATTAAATTAAACTGAATTATATTATTTTGTATTATATTATATTATATTATTTTGTATTATATTAATTTGCATTGTATGATTTTATATTATATTGTATTATATTATATTCTCATATATTTTGTTGTATAACATTATATTATATTTTATGATCTAAAATTTTATTTTATTATATTATGTAATTTTGTATTCTATTGTATTACAGAACATTATTTTATATTATATTATAGTTTATAGTATAATATTATACTATATTATATTATATTGTATTGTATTTAACTATTTTATTATATTAATTATATAACAAAATATGATATTTTATGTTATGTGTTATTTTATGTTATAAAAATTATATTGTTTTATATCAGGTGTGGCCAAGACGTCGACCGCGAAGACATTTTAGGTAGCCGGCGGACCCTTCTGATAATGACCTCGGATTTTAACAATTTAATTTATCTCTTATGACATAGAATTAATGAATTATTTTAAATTAAAATTTTCTTTAATTTACGCATTAAAACGTATAACAAAATGTGCAATGTAAAACAATGAATTTTTCGTTTTACTTTGCAGACGCAAATAGAAACAACTTGACAAAGCGGGATGCTCAGATTATATTCAGTAGCCGGTGCGATGATAGCGAAGCGCCGAAATGACTGTCTACCCGTGAAACCAACCGTTTAGTTTCAGTTCTCATGTTAGTTCAGTTAATCGTCTTACTTTGCAGATCTCTCGATGCCTATCGCAATGATACGATAATTTGTTGTTTTAAAAACCCATCCTAAATGACTCAGCCAGGTACCAGTGCTAAGAGAAATAAAACATACCATTATCAGAATGCTTGGAAAGATGGTTTCTTTTTTATTATCGTGAATGAGAAATGTGTTTGTCTCATATGTAACTCAAATGTGGTACTTCCAAAAAAAGAAAACGTTGAAAAACATTTTAAAATCATGCACTTAAAATACGCGACATGCCGCCCAACCTGTCTAGTGGTTAGCGTAACTAACTTCGGATGGGGAGGATTTGGGTTTGAATCCCGTCTTGGACATGTGTGCACTTTCTCTTTCTCTCTCGGTGTTTCTTGTCCTTTCTTCAGATGAATGTGGTCCATCCTATAAACGGGTTTATGGTGGTGTGGCGTGGGCATTAGTATAATATATTATATTATGTTATATTACATTATTTTATTTTATATTGTAAGATATTTCATTTTATTATATAATAAGATATTGTATTAAATTATTTTGCTGTAATAGTATATATTATATTTTAATATAACACAATATCATATATTGTATTTTATATTATATTTATATTATTTAATATTATATTGTATACTATAATATATTATATTATATTATACTATAAATTATTACATTTTATTGTGTTATATTTTGTATAATATTTTATTGTATTTTATTATATTATATAATATTGTATTATAATATTTGATATTAGATTATAAAATAATATAATATAATATATTATATAATATTTTATTATATTACATAACATTATATTAAATTGTATTACATTATCTTATATATTATATTTGTTTATATATAATTATATTGTATTATATTATATTGTATTAAATTACGCATTTTATTATAATTATTATAATAAAATTTATAATACTTTATAATATAATAAAATATTTTATAATATAATACAATACAATACAATGAAATATATATTTTGTATTATATATTAGATTATATATTATTTTACAGTATATTTAATTATAATGAATTATATTATATTATATTATACTATATTACATTATAATATAATATATTATATAATATTATATTGTATTGTATTTATTATAATATATTATATTGCATTGTATTATATTATGTTTTATATGATTAATATTATACTATATTATTTTATATTAATAATATTTTATTATATTATACTATGCTGTATTATATTACATTATATTATAATATACTGTATAATAAATTATAATATGATAAAGTATAATATAGTAAATTGTAATATATTTTATAATAATGCATTTTATTTTAATATTTTATAAAATATTATATGTTATTTTATGATATTATATAATATTGTATCTATTGTATTATGTTATATTATATTATATGATATAATATTATATTGTATTATATTGTATTATTTTTCAATATATTATATTATATTATGTTATATTATACTAAATTATATTATATTATACTGTATTATATTTAAATATATTACATAGATTTTAACATTCTATATTATTATTTATTATGCTATATAATATTGTATTGTAGTATATGTTATTGTTATATACTATATTAGATTATATTTTATTAATTTATAATATATTGTATTATATCTTATTATATTATACTATATTATATTTTACTATAATATATTTGAATTCATTATTTATTACGCAATATAATATTATATTGACGTATAAGGTATTGCTATATACTATATTAGATTAAATTGTATTATATTAAATTATATAATCTTATAAGATATATTTTTTCAATATTTTATATTATGTTGTATTATAATTTATTATGTTATATTATATTATATTATAATATATTATATTATATTATGTTATATCATATTGTTTTATATTTTATTATATTAAATTATAGTATATTATGTTATATTGTTCTATATTATATTATACTATATTGTATTTTGTCATATTCTCATATATTTATTATGTTGTATAACATTATATTCTATTATAATTCTATTATTTTGTTTAAAATTATTTTTTAGCATTTGCTACCATATTGTATTGTATTATATTACATTATGTTATATTTTATTATATTATAAAATATTGTATTTTATTGCATTATATTATATTATATTATATTATATAAATTCTATTTTATTATATTGAATTTTTTTAATATTTTTTATAATATATTTTATTGTATTGCATGATATTACATTATTATGTATTATATTAAATCATATTGTATTATAATAAGTTATACTATATTGTACTATATTTATATTGTAGAATATGATATTGTAACATACTTTATTACATTATATAGTTTTATATTATATTATATATTAGTATATTATATTATACTTATTATGTCGTATTGTATTTTATTTTATTATATTTTATTGTATAATATTGTATTATATTGTATTAGATTATGTTTTATTATATTAAATAATTTTCTATTATATTATGTTATATTGCATTATAATATATTATACTATACTATATTTATTTATACTTAATAATATTATATTGTATTATATTTTATTAAATTATTTTGTATTATATTTATTTGCATTGTATGATATTATATTATATTGTATTATATTATATTCTCATATATTATGTTGTATAACATTGTATTATATTATAATTGCATTATATTGGTTTATATTAAATTATATTATTTTCTGAAATATTATATTGTATTATATTACATTATATTATTTTTCATGATCTGAAACTATATTTTATTATATTATATAATTTTGTATTCTATTGTATTACATTACATTATTTTACATTATTTTAAAGTTTTTAGTATTATATTATACTATATTATATTATATTGTATTGAATTTAACTATTTTATTATATTAATTATATAACAAAATATGATATTTTATGTTATGTGTTTTTTTATGTTATATTAATTATATTTTTTATATTATATTATACCATACTATAATATATTATATAATGTTATATTACATTATTTTATTTTATATTGTAAGATATTTTATTTTATTATATAATACGATATGTATTAAATTATTATGTTGTATTAGTATATATTATATTTTAATATATTACCATACTTTGTATAATATTATACTATATTATATTTTATAGAGAATATCATATTTACATTATTAATTATATAATAAAATATAGTATAATATGTTACAATATACTACAATATCGTATATTGTATTTTATATTATATTTATATAATTTTATATTATATTATATACTATAATATATTATATTATATTATACTATATTATATTACATTTTATTATATTACATTACATTATAGTAAATTGTATTACATTATAATATATATTATATTTGTTTAAATATAATTATATTGTATTATATTATATTGTATTAAATTATGTATTTTATTATAATTATTCTAATAAAATTTATAATACTTTATAGTATAATAAAATATTTTAGATTATAATAGAATGCAATACACTGAAATATAATACATTGTATTATATTTTACATTATATTATATTTTATAGTATATTTAATTATAATGAATTATATGATATTATATTATATTATATTAAATTATATTATAGTATATTATATTATATTATATTATATTATATTATATTATATTATATTATATTGTATTATATTATATTATATTATATTACATTGTACTATATTATATTATATTATATTATATTTTATTGTATTACATTATATTACATTATTATATTATATAATATTTTATTGTATTGTATTTATAATAATGTATTGTATTGCATTGTATTATATTATGTTTTATATGATTAATATTATACTATATTATTTTATATTAATTATATTTCATTCTATTATAATATATTGTATAATAAATTATAATATGATAAAGTATAATATAGTAAATTGCAATATGTTTTATAATATAGTATTTTATTTCAATATTTTATAATATATTATATGTTATTTTATGATATAATACTATATTTTATGATATTATATAATATTGCATTTATTATATTATATTATATTTTATTATATTATATTGTATTATTTTACAATATATTAAATTATATTATACTAAATTATATTATATTATACTGTATTATATTTAAATATATTACTTAGTTTTTTAACATTCTGTATTATAATTGATTATGCTATATAATATTGTTTTGTATTATATGATATTGTTATAAATTTTATTAGATTATATTGTATTAATTTATAATATATTGTATTATATCTTATTATATTATACTATACTATATTTAAATATATTATATTGTACTTTACTATAATATATTTGAATTTATTATTTATTACGCAATATAATATTATATTGAAGTATTAGATATTGTTATATACTATATTAGATTAAATTGTATTGTATTGAATTATATTATCTTATATAATATTTTTTTTTCAATATATTATATTATGTTGTATTATAACATATTATATTATATTATAATATATTATATTATATTATAATATAATATATATTATATTATATTATATTATATTATATTATATTTTACTATAATATATTATATTTTATAACATTATATAATATTATATTGTAGTTTGCGATATTGTAATATACTGTATTATATTATATTGCATTATATTAAATTATATTATATTATAATATATTATATTATATTATAGTGTATTACAATATATTATACAATACGGTATTATATTATGTAACATTATATTATATTATATAATATATTACTATAATTTATTATATTATAAAATATTGTATTTTATTGCATTATATTATATTGTATTATATTATATAAATTCTATTTTATTATATTCAATTTTTTTTATATTTTTTATAATATATTTTATTGCATTGCATTATATTACATTATTATGTATTATATTAAATTATATTGTATTATAATAAGTTATGCTATATTGTACTATATTATATTGTAGAATATGATATTGTAATATACTTTATTACATTATATTGTTTATTTTATACATTATATTTTATTTAATTATATAATACTATATTGTAATAAATTATTTTGTTGTATTAGTATATATTATATTTTAATATATTACAATACAATGTATAATATTATATTAAATTATATATTATGATATATGATATTGTATTATATTATATGGTATATTATATTTTAAATAAAATATCATATTTACATTATTAATAATATAATAAAATATAATATAATATAATACAATATCGTATATAGTATTTTATATTATATTCATATTATTTTATATTATATACTATAATATATGATATTATATTATATAATATTGTATTATAATATTTGATATTAGATTATAAAATAATATTATATAATATATTATATTTTAATATTTTATACTATTTTATTTTAATATATTTTAGTACTATATTATATTTTATTAGATTACATTACATTATATTAAATTGTATTACATTATATTATATATTATATTTGTTTATATGTAATTATATTGTATTATATTATATTGTATTAAATTATGTATTTTATTATAATTGTTACAATACCTAGTAATAATAATTAATGCCAAGAGATGGCGCTTTGGTCATCCCTGTTTTATATTATATGATACCATACTATAATATATTATATAATGTTATATTACATTATTTTATTTTATATTGTAAGATATTTAATTTTATTATATAATACGATATTGTATTAATATATTTTGCTGTATTAGTATATACTATATTTTAATATATTATAATACATTGTATAATATTATACAATATTATATATTATGATATATTATATTGTTTTATATTATATGGTATATTATATATTATATAAAATATCATATTTACATTATTAATAATATACTAAAATATAATATCATATAATACAATATAATACAATATCGTATATTGTATTTTACATTATATTTATATTATTTTATATTATATTATATACTATAATATATTATGTTATATTATACTATATTGTATTACATTTTATTGTGTTATATTATATTATATTGTATAATATTTTATTGTATTTTATTATATTATATAATATTGTATTATAATATTTGATATTAGATTATATAATATAATATAATATATTATATTTTTATATATTATACTGTTTTATTTTAATATATTTTAGTACTATATTATATTATATTTGTTTATAAGTAATTATATTGGATTATATTATATTGTATTAAATTATGTATTTTATTATAATTGTTACAATGCCTAGTAATAATAATTAATGCCAAGAAATGGCGCTGTGTTTTTGTATCAGGTACATTGCAAAGCCTAAGTGGCATAACCTAGAACTGTAAAAGTCTTTGTCATGTAGTGAACGTAGTCTGGTTTGGAAGCTGTGAATAGTTGTTGTATAAATAAAGATGAGCGCGAATGCGAAAAGCAAAATGGAGTATTGATTT
>JAPDSC010107988.1:10652-30680 GCA_026290005.1 Latrodectus geometricus
TTAAAAAAGCTTTCAGAACGAAAAACGTCCCGGAAGATTTCAAAGCCGAAATTTTGTCAAATATTTTTGGGGGGAAGTTACTAATATAATGGTTTATGTAAAAGAGGAAGATATTAATAATTATGATAAACATAAATCTATTATTTTACGAGAGTTTCAGCCAACCCCTCAGGGATCTTTGGATTGCTTTCGCTCTGCTCATAAATCGCATTCTGAAAATTTTGTACAATTTGCGTCCAGATTATGCGCAAATTTCGAGTATTATTGCCAATTAAGAAATGTGAATAATTTTAAATCGTTATGCGAACTTATGGTATCAGATAAAATTTTCAGTGAACTTGATCGGGATCTTAAGATGCATATAGCTGTTAAACAGGGTGAATCGTGGTTCGAATCCTCTGAACTTAGGTAGAGAAAGCGATGTATATTTGACTTCAAAGGGTAAACAGAAACCAGAATCTTTATTTACCAAATCGTTTTCAGTTAATAAAAGAGGTGAGAGTAATTATGAGAATAAATATCGAAATTACAATTCGAAAAGTGTTTCCGAGACTTTAAAGATTTCGTCGAACACTTATATATTTTGTTTAAAGGATTTGAAAGAAGATTTGTTAAATTAATTAGGTTGGAAGATATAATCAATTCTATGATATTTCAATTAAATGGAAATGTCAACATTGATGGAGTATCTGGAATTATAAGACATGGACATGGAAAAATAAGATACCATATCAGTCACCGTCGAGAAAGAAATTATTTAAGTAAGATGCGTTATATTTCTTAAATCCAGAGCATATCTAGCGATACTGATTTTTGGAAATTAATTTCTGAGGAAACGTTTTCAAATATTTAGAAATTGATTTTGTATTTGAAATCATACTTTGGATCGACATATCTTTGGGAATCTGCTTTTTCAACCATGAAAGCCATAAAAACTAAACATCGGTCGCGTTTAACAGATGAACATATAACTTCGTGTTTATGCATAGCAATAAGCTCGTATCAGCCACAATATGATAAACTTATCGCAGATATACAGTGTCAAATTTTATCTAAACAAAGTGAATTGGATGGTCAATTTTTATGCATATGAATACTTTGATTATATTCGTCAGTAAATTTTTATTTTGTACATACTAAGTTCTTTTTTTTATTAGAAAAATTAGATAATATAATATTTTTTCTATTACTGAAAATAAATATATAAACATATATGTTATTTTTGCCATTGGTAGAACGCCTTCGATTTTTTTAAATGTGGAGTAGACCATGGATCCCAAAAGTTTGGCCATCATTGTTTTGTATTATATTATTCCATACTTTAATATATTATATTATGTTATATTATATTATTTTATTTTATATTGTAAGATATTTTATTTTATTATATAAAACGATATTGTATTAAATTATTTTGCTGTATTAGTATACATTATATTTTAATATATTACAATACATTGTACAATATTATACTATATTATATATTGTATCATATTATATGGTATATTATATTTTGTATAAAATATCATATTTACATTATTAATAATATAATAAAATATAATATAATATAATACAAAATTGTATATTGTATTTTATATTATATTTATATTATTTTATATTATATTATATACTATAATATATTATATTATATTATACTATATTGAATTACATTTTATTGTGTTATATTATATTGTATAATATTTTATTTTATTTTATTATATTATATAATACTGTGTTATAATATTTGATATTACATTATAAAATAATATAATATAATATATTATATTATATTATACTTTTTTATTTTAATATATTTTGTACTATATTATATTATATTTTATTATATTACATTACATTATATTATATATTATATTTGTTTATATATAATTATACTGTATTAAATTATGTATTTTATTATAATTATTATAATAAAATATATAATAAATATACTTTATAATATAATAAAATATTTTATAATATAATACAATACAATACAATGAAATATAATATATTGTATTATATTTTAGATTATATATTATTTTACAGTATATTTAATTATAATGAATTATATTATATTATATTATATTATATGATATTATAATATATTATATTATATTATATTATATTGTTTGATATTATATTTTATTTCATTATAAAATATTATATTATATTATAATATATTACATTATGTTATATTACATTAAATTATATTGTCTTGTATTTATTATAATATATTATTTTGCATTGTATTATATTATATAACATTATGTTATATTTTACGATACAATACTATATTTTATAAAATTATATAACATCGTATTTTATTGCACTATATTATATTATATTATATTATATTATATTATATTATATTATTCTATATTATATTATATTATATTATATTATATTATACGATATATTACTGTAATTTATTATATTATAAAATATTGTATTTTATTGCATTATATTATATTGTATTATATTATATAATATTAAATTCTATTTTATTATATTGAATTTTTTTAATATTTTTTATAATATATTTTATTGTATTGCATGATATTAAATTATTATGTATTATATTAAAACATATTGTATTGTAATAAGTTATACTATATTGTACTATATTATATTGTAGATTATGATATTGTAATACACTTTATTGCATAATATTGTTTTATATTATATTGCATATTAGTATATTATATTATACTTATTATGTTGTATTGTATTTTATTTTATTATATTTTATTACATAATATTGTATTGTATTAGATTATGTTTTATTATATTAAATCATATTCTATTATATTATGTTATATTGCATTATAATATATTATAATATACTATATTAAATTATACTGAATTATATTATATTGTATTATATTATATTATATTATTTTGTATTATATTAATTTGCATTGTATGATATTATATTATATTGTATTATATTGGTTTATATTAAATTACATTATTTTGTGAATGTGTATGTTATTGTGTGTGTGTATTATATTGTATTATATTACATTATATTATATTTTATGATCTAAAACTATATTTTATTATATTACATAATTTTTATTCTATTGCATTACATAACATTATTTTTTATGATATTATAGTTTATTATATTATACTATATTATATTATATTGTATTGTATTTAACTATTTTATTATATTAATTATATAACAAAATATGATATTTTATGTTATATTAATTATATCATTTTATATTATATTACACCATACTATAATATATTATATTATGTTATATTACATCATTTTATTTTATATTATATAATATACTATAATATATTATATTATATTATAATATTATGTATTACATTTTATTGTTTTATATTATATTATATTGTATAATATTTTATTGTATTTTATTATATTATATAATATTGTATTATAATATTTGATATTAGATTATAAAATAATATAATATAATATATTATATTATATTTTAATATATTATACTATTTTATTTTAATATATTTTAGTACTATATTATATTATATTGTATTTATATATTTTATTATAATTATTATAATAAAATTTATAATACTTTATAATATAATAAAATATTTTATAGTATAATATAATACAATACAATGAAATATAATATATTGTATTATATTTTTGATTATATATTATTTTACAGTATATTTAATTATAATGAATTATATATTATATTATAATATATTACATTATGTTATATTATATTATATTGTATTGTATTATATTATATTAATTATATAAATTATATTTTATTATATTATATTATGCTGTATTATATTACATTATATTATAATATATTGTATAATAAATTATAATATGATAAAGTATAATATAGTAAATTGTAATATATTTTAAAATAATGTATTTTATTTTAATATTTTATAATATATTATATGTTATTTTATGATATAATTTTATATTTTATGATATTATATAATATTGTATTTATTGTATTACATAATATTATATTATATTATATTATTTTACAATATATTATATAATATTATGTTATATTATACTAAATTATAGTATATTATACTGTATTATATTTAAGCATATTACATAGTTTTTTAGCATTCTATATTATAATTTATTATGCTATATAATATTGTATTGTAGTATAAGATATTGTTACATACTATATTATATTATATATTATTAATTTATAATATATTGTATTATATCTTATTATATTATACTATATTATATTTAAATATATTATCTTGTATTTTACTATAATATATTTCAATTCATTATTTATTAAGCAATATAATATTATATTGAAGTATAAGATATTGTTCTATACTATATTAGATTAAATTGTATTATATTAAATTGTATTTTATTAAAAGATATTTTTTTCAATAAATTATATTATGTTGTATTATAATTTCTTATGTTATATAATATTATAATATATTATATTATATTATATCGTATTGTTTTCTATTGTATTATATTAAACTATACTATATTATATAATATTGTTCTATAGTATGTTATACTATATTGTATTTTGTCATATTCTCATATAATTATAATGTTGTATAACATTATATTCTATTATAATTGTATTATTTTCTTTAAAATTGTTTTTTAGCATTTGCTATCATATTCTATTGTATTATATTACATTATGTTAAATTTTATGATATAATACTATATTTTATAATATAATATAATATTGTATTTTATTGCATTATATTATATTATATTATATTATATTATGTTAAATTTTATGATATAATACTATATTTTATAATATAATATAATATTGTATTTTATTGCATTATATTATATTATATTATATTATATTATACTTATTATGTCGTATTGTATTTTATTTTATTATATTTTATTGTATAATATTGTATTAGATTATGATATTATATCATATTATATTATATTATTATATTTTGTATTATGTTTATTTGCATTGTATGATATTATATAATATTGTATTATATTATATTCTCATATATTATGTTGTATAACATTATATTATATTATAATTGTATTATATTGGTTTATATTAAATTATATTATTTTGTGAAATATTGTATTGTATTGTATTATATTACATTATATTATTTTTTATGATCTAAAACTATATTTTATTATATTATATAATTTTTATTCTATTGTATTACATTACATTATTTTATATTATATTATAGTTTATAACATTATATTATACTATATTATATTATATTGTATTGTATTTAACTATTTTATTATATTAATTACATAACAAAATATGATATTTTATGTTATGTGTTTTTTTATGTTACATTAATTATATTGTTTTATATTATATTATACCATGCTATAATATATTATATTATGTTATATTACACTATTTTATTTTATATTGTAAGATATTTCATTTTATTATATAATACGATATTGTTTTAAATTTTTTTGTTGTATTAGTATATATTATATTTTAATATATTACAATACATTATATAATATTATATTATATTATCTATTATGATATATTATATTGTATTATATTATATGGTATATTATATTTTATATAAAATATCATATTTACATTATTAATAATATAATATAATACAATATCGTATATTGTATTTTATATTATATTTACATTTTTTTTATACAGTATACCAATTGACTACAATATAAATCAATGATATTTTAAAAATAGTTTAAAATCTTTTAGTTGGTTTTAACAATCGTCCATAACGGTAATATATGGCTTTCTTGCTATCCGGGATTAAATTCTTCTTTTGGCAAGAACTATTATCACTCGGTTTACTGGAACAATCCGCTGATGAAAAGTTAATCGTTGTCACTTCCAATGGATAAAGTCTTTGTATGGGTCTTAAAAGATTTCCAGATTGAGTCTTAAGTTCCACTAAACGTACTTTTCCATCCTTTCCAGGAAAGGTTTTTAAAAGTTTTGCCAAAGGCCAGTTGAATCACTTGTTATTTTTATCTCCGATGAACACAAGATCACCTTCTTTGATGGATAATCCATTTTTCACTTTGGAATGGTCTTTTAGCAATCCAAGATATTCAGTTCTGAATCGACTTCGCAGATCTTGTCTCAATTTCAAACGGTAAGCATATCATTTATTCAGTTTTCTCGAATCGATGAAGTCAAGTTCTAGCACACCGACATCTTTAATTTCCTGTAGAAACATAGATGGGGTGAGGGCTGACAGGTCATCTGGATCTTCCGAGAGGTATGTTAAAGGACGAGAGTTAAGGAGACTTTCAGCGTCACATAAAACTGTGACTAACTCTTCTTCATTCAGGCAAGCTTTCCCAAGAACCCTTCTAAGAATACCTTTCAATATTCCTATCAATCTTCCCCAGAAACCTCCCCACCAAGGGGCGGAGGGGGGATTGAATTTCCAAGAGATAATTTTCTTTGATGCAAAATCTTTGACTTTACCCCAATCGATAGTTTTTAAAAGATTTGCTGTTCCTACAAGATTGGTGCCATTGTCGGAATACACAGTCGAGCGACAGTCTTAGAGTTTTTGTCCTTAACGACAGTCTCGTTAAGGAAGATACCAACTCAAGATGTACTGCTCGGTAGATGGCGCAGGTGATGAGAACCACCCAACATTTTCTCTCTCCTTTCAGAAACATTGGTCCACACAGGTCGATACCAATGATTTCGAAGACAGCCGCATCTCTGACACGATCCTCTGGAAGAGGAACGCTTTCGGTTTCCAATGGCTGAACAGAAAATCTTCTACATTTAGTACAATTTCTTATCACACCATGCACTGTTTTTCTGGTCTTAATGATCCAATAGGATTCTCTGAGGTGGGACATCAATGTCTGAGTACCGGCATGATCAAGTTCTATATGCTGGCTCATGATTAATTTTTCAACCATCTTATGCTTACTTGGCAATAATATGGGAAACCTAAAATTCTCCAAGTCCTTTCTCGAGGTTATCCTTGTCGAAACTCGCAACAGACCATCACTGCCTTTCACGGTTCGGAAGCTCTGCTTCTCTTCTCCAGTAAAAGATTCCCTTTGGATTTCTTTTAAAATAAACCTCTCAGATGTTTCGATTTCTTCTACCTCTAATCTTCCCCTTTTCCTGTCCACATTATTTCTTTTGATATTCTTACAAAATCTAATGATGTAAGCCATAATTCTTACAATTTTATTCAAAGAGGATATTCTCTGGAAGAACTCAAACCTTTTAGTAACTAAATTTGTAGCCGATATCACAGTTTTTTTTCTTTCTGAAAGGACTACTTCTACGTCTGCAGAAATTTTGTTAGCGGGCCAATCTTCCAATGGTAGCTTCAGCCAATCTGGCCCTTCCCACCAACGGGATTTCAATAAATCTTTCGGATTGCAACCTCTTGAGGGTAAATCGGCGGGATTATATTTTCCTTGAATATGTCGCCAATCCTCTGGATCTGTCAGCTTCCTAATTTCATTTACTCGATTTGCTACAAATGTGGCCCAGTTATCTGGCTTTTTTATCCAGTATAAGGCGTTCATTGAATCACTGTAGAAAAAAGTTCTCACATTGTTCATATTCAAATCTTCTTTGACAGTATGCGCGAGTCTGGCTCCAATGGTACACGCAAGAATTTCTAATCTTGGAATAGTTATTGATTTTAGGGGCGCTACCCTTGACTTAGCCTGTAATAATTGACAATTAACTATTCCCTCATTATCATTTCTAACGAATATTGATGCTGCATAAGCAAGTTTGCTAGCATCTACAAAGACATGGAGAGTCGTATTTTCATTTTGCATGGGTAATCTTCTAGTTATTTCTACAGCTTTTAGATATTTAAGTTCATTGGCCCATTTTAGAAAATTTTTCCTCAAGTTATCCGGAAGTACCGTATCCCAATAAATTTTTTCCTTCCAACATTCCTGTAAGATTAATTTTGGAATAAGAGTAACAGGGCTTGTGAACCCTACAGGATCAAAAATTCTACTCAATATCGACAGAACATTTCGTTTACTTGAAACCAATGAATTTCCTTGCTTTACCTCACAAGATAAAGTATCATTGTACAAATCCCATCTAAGGCCTTAAACTGAAACGATTTCTTTATAATCATCCCCATGCATATTTAAATTTGAAATTTCATCACTTCCTGGCATGTTATGTTTCCAACCCCTCAAGTCAAATTGCGCAGAAGCCATTAATTCTCTAGACACCACGATGAAAGAGTTTAATTCTTCTATTGTGTTCACGTTAGCAACACAGTTGTCTACATACAGAGAATCTCTAAGTTTTAAAGCTGTTTCCTCCTTCGAGTGATCCACAATTTCTAAATGATAATTGATAGTCGCGGCGAGTAAAAATGGGCTGGCATTCACGCCAAAAACTACACGGCAATGGGAATAAACAATCAATTTTTCCGGATCACCTCCCTCCCACCATAAAAACCGTAGGAATTTCCTGTCAGAGGGAGCTATATTTATTTGTTGAAAAGCTCTGCGGATGTCCAAAATTACACCAAATTTTCCTTGCCGAAAACAATTAATTATTTTTGGAATCAACTCTAAATTATTTGGTCCCTTTTCAATACAATCGTTCAGAGATACTGAATTTCTCTCTCGTGCAGACGCATCGAAAACCGGCCTTATTTTAGTGGTAGAGTTCTCTTTAAAGACTGGTCTATGAGGTAAGTAATGACCCGTATATTTTGTCAGTTCATCCGAATCAACAGGCTCAATAATTTTTTCTGCTACCCATTCCCTGAACACATTTTCATAATCCTGAAGACAGTTTCTTTTTTGTAGCGCCTTTACGCACGATTTCAAACGCTGTTCGGCGAGGTTTCGATTATCCGGTAAATCTGGGTGAACCTCCAACCAGGGGAGTGACACTTGATATCTACCTTCTTCATCCCTGTTTAACGAGTGAACAAAATAAACTTTTGCCTCTTCCTCAATTTCCAATCTCGTTTGAGAGATACTCAGTTCCGTTATTCCCAGAGAGTCTAGTGACCAAAAGTCAGAAATTTTTAAATCACTAATATGAAGAGACAAAAGCACTTCATTTACATTAGTAATTTCCCCAGTTCTCCCGATTACAGTCCACCCGAAATGTGTATTCATCGCAACGAGCCCCTTAGATAGGTTTTTAATTTCCCCAGTAAACAAACCTCCTGCATAATCTGCGCCTATGAGTCCGTGAATTTCATTAGCATTCCTATCCAATAAACAGAGATTTTCATTTACAGTTACGTCACTAGGATAAACGCCCTGTCCTTTTAATTCTTTTATAATTTTTCTACTTTCTAATTTGGGAATCGGGGCACAAATTGTTTTCTGTTCCATTACATTTAATGTACATGTAAAACTATTATCTATATTACTTAACTTAACCACATATTTTTCATGCGTTTCCTTTTTATGCGATCCCCCAAATAGTCCATGCACAACTGTTTCCTGCCCAACACTCTTTAATTTTAACTTACGCGCAGCAAATTCCGACAAATAACTACAAGAGCTTCCTGTATCAATTATCATTTGCAATTAATACTTTTGTTTACCCCCCGAAACATTCACAATAAGAGTTTGTAACATTATTTTCTCTTTATCAGCCGAATAGCTTAAAACGCAGTCTGTATCAGGTTTCGTTTTAGGGAGAGCGGAAATATTTTCTTTTTCCCCGCGTCCTTCACCTTTATTTTTCTCCCCATGCACATTATAGAAACGTGCCTGCCTAAGCACTTCTTACATTCAACCTTAGCGTCGCAAGAAGAGGAAAGATGTCTCTTTTTAATTTTATCATTTAAACAACGAAAACAGGAGCCAGACCGCTTACAAATGTCTATTTTTTCATTCAAACTTAAATTATTCGTGCAGGAAGCCGAAGAGTGTTTAGGCGATCTACAAAATAAACAAATACCCTTTTGACTTCTCTCTTAGTTAACACATTCATTCATTAATGCAGCTGCGGATGGCTGTCACCTGGAATCTTTCTCCATATGACTCATAACTCTAGCAGGTGGTGTTTTGATTTCCGAAACGGAAGAATTCAAACTTGTGAAAGTTTTTTCTCTCGCTGAGAATTGCGCTGATAAGAATTCGAGTAGCTCATCAATTTCATTTGCAACAGGATTTTGTGATCTTTTATGAAATTCCAACAATAGATCTCGGGGTAATAATTTAATTAATATGGGAACTAAAATATTCGAATAGCTTTCTTTTTTAACATATAAACTTTCTAAACTTCTGATATTCTTTTGTATGTGATTAAAAATGTTCCTAAAACATTTTACATCATTAGAATTTTTTAATGGGTTTGTTTGGAGAAGCTTTTCAATATGTACATTAACCAAAACTTTTTATCACCAAACCGTTCCTTCAATAAATTAATTGCGTAGTCATAATGCTCTGCTGTCAATTCTAAACCATCAATCACATTAAACGCAGAACCTCCCAAATATGATCAATTTTGAATTTATCAATGTAAATGAATTTATCAATTTTGTTTAAGTTTACATTTTCATGAATCGAAGAATTGAAAAAGTTCCAAAAATTCAACCATTCAGAAATCTCTCCAAAATATTTTGGAATAGTTAATTTTGGTAATTTTAAGCGGTTTCCTTCAAGGGTTTGAATGGGATTCTGACTGAAACTGTTGTGAGAAATATCAGTTTCTTGAATAGAATTAATCTTTTCAGTTTCAGTATTTAATTGCTTAATTATCTTTAAAGTTCGAAATCTCGTTCTAGTTATTTTTTCTTGGTATTCTTTTACAGCCGCAAGTTCTTTTTCAATTTCATCAATTTTAATGAAACTTTCAATTTGTGAATCAATTAATTTTAACTCATCACATTTCTTATAAAAAACCTCAAGAGATTCTTCTAGTTCCTCGGCATTAACATCCGATTTCTGATTGTCAGTTTCGATTTTAGAAATTTGCTTCGTGATCGAAGATCTTAGAAAACCTCGCTTTCGCTTTAATTTATTCAATTCTTCCTCAGCCATTATGTTAGCAAGAGAGTCAATGTATATATATGTATATAAACTATTCTTATATATAATAATCAATCTTAATATCAATTATTCTAATTTATTAAATGATGTTTTAGTTTCGATTTTTAACATGCAAGACTTAAGTTTCTTTTTTAAATATAAATAAAAACAATCAATATTTAAGAGTCATTTACGTGGCAGTCCCTGTTCGGGCGTCAAAATGTCAATTTTTATTTGAAAATTGACAAAAACTATTTCTTTACTAACGGAAGGTAAGGTTCACTTACCTTTCTATTTTCAAGGAACTCCACGATCTTTTCTATAATCACATAATCTTTGAATCCTTTTACAGTTCTCAAAGAACACAGAGGTCTTGCAGTTATATTTAAACACTTTAATGAACTGAATTTACAATAAACACTTACATTTAGGAATTTAACATACACAAGACACTACACTAAAAAACGAAAACAAAACACATCTCTTGTTCCATAGACTTGTTTCCCCGAGCATAGCTCAGTATCAACTCACGTTCACGTTCACTTTAGATTATATATTAGTTTACAGTATATTTAATTATAATGAATTATATTATATTATATTATATTACATTATAATATAATATATTATATAATATTATATTGTATTGTATTTATTATAATATATTATATTGCATTGTATTATATTATTTTTTATATGATTAATATTATACTATATTATTTTATAATAATTATATTTTATTATATTCTACTATACTGTATTATATTACATAATATTATAAAATATTGTATAAAAAATTATAATATGATAAAGTATAATGTAGTAAATTGTAATATATTTTAGAATATTGTATTTTATTTTACTATTTTATAATATATTATATGTTATTTTATGATATAATACTATATTTTATGATATTATATAATATTGTATTTATTGTATTATGTTATATTATATTTCATTATATTATATTATATTATATTATAATGTATTATTTTACAATATATTATATTATATTATACTGTATTATATTTAAATATATTACATAGTTTTTTAATATTCTATGTTATAATTTATTATGCTATATAATATTGCATTGTATTACATCATATTGTTATAAACTGTATTAGATCATATTGCATTAATTTATAATATATTGTATTATATCTTATTATATTATACTATATTATATTTAAATATATTATATTGTACTTTACTATAATATATTTGAATTTATTATTTATTACGCAATATAATATTATATTGAAGTATTAGATATTGTTATATACTATATTAGATTAAATTGTATTATATTAAACTATATTATCTTATATATTTTTTTCAATATATTATATTATATTATAATATATTATATTATATTATAATATAGTATATATTATATTGTATTATATTATATCATATTGTTTTATATTGTATTATATTAAATTATACTATATTATATTATACTATATTGTATTTTTCATTTTCTCATATATTTATTATGTTGTATAACATTATATTCTATTACAACTGTATTATTTTGTTTAAAATTGTATTTTAGCATTTGCTACCATAATATATTGTATTATATTACATTATGTAATATTTTAAGATATAATACTATATTTTACTATAATATGGTATTTTATTATAATATATTATATTTTATAACATTATATAATATTATATTGTAGTATGCGATATTGTAATATACTGTATTATATTATATTGAATTATATTATATTATAAAATATTATATTATATTATAGTGCATTATAATATATTATACTATACTGTATTATATTATATAACATTATATTATATTATATTGTATTATATTATATAATATTAAATTCTATTTTATTATATTGAATTTTTTAATTTTTTTTATAATATATTTTATTGTATTGCATTATATTACATAATTATGTATTATATTAAATTATATTGTATTATAATAAGTTATACTATATTGTACTATATATTGTAGAATATGATATTGTAATATACTTTATTACATTATATTGTTTTATATTATATTATATATTAGTATGTTATATTATACTTATTATGCCATATTGTATTTTATTTTATTATATTTTATTGTACAATATTGTATTAGATTATTTTTTATTATATTAAATCATATTCTATTATACTATGTTATATTGCATTATAATATACTATACTATATTAATTTATACTGAATTATATTATATTGTATTATATTATATTATATTATTTTGTATTATATTAATTTGCATTGAATGATATTATATTATATTGTATTATATTACATTATATTATATTTCATGATCTAAAATTATATTTTATTATATTATATAAGTTTGTATTCTATTGTATTACATTACATTATTTTATATTATATTATAGTTTATAGCATTACATTATACTATATTATATTATATTGTAATGTATTTAACTATTTTATTATATTAATTATATAACAAAATATGATATTTTATGTTATGTGTTTTTTTATGTTATATTAATTATATTGTTTTATATTATATTATACCATACTATAATATATTATATTATGTTATATTACATTTATTTATTTTATATTGTAAGATATTTTATTTTATTAAATACGATATAGTATTAAATTATTTTGTTGAATTAGTATATATTATATTTTAATATATTACAATACTTTGTATAATTTTATACTATATTATATATTATGATATATTATATGGTATATTATATTTTATATAAAATATCATATTTACATTATTAATAATATAACAAAATATAATATAATATAAAACAATATAAAACAATATCGTATATTGTATTTTGTATTATATTTATATTATTTTATATACTATAATATATTATATTATACTATATTGTATTACATTTTATTGTGTTATATTATACTATACTGTATAATATTTTATTGTATTTTATTATATTATATAATATTGTATTATAATATTTGATATTAGATTGTAAAAAAATATAATATAATATATTATATTATATTTTAATATATTATACTATTTAATTTTAATGTATTTTAGTACTATATTATATTACATTTTATTTGATTACATTACTATGTATTAAATTGTATTCATTATATGAAATATTATATTTGTTTATATATAATTATGTTGTTTTATATTATATTGTATTAAATTATGTATTTTATTATAATTATTATAATAAAATTTATAATACTTTGTAATATAATAAAATATTTTATAATATAATACAATAAAATACAATGAAATATAATATATTGTATTATATTTTAGATAACATATTATTTTATAGTATATTTAATTATAATGAATTATATTGTATTATATTATACTATATTATATTATATTATATTATATTATATTATATTATATTATAATATATTATATTATATTATATTATATTATATTATACTCTTATATATTATATTGTATTGTATTTATTATAAAATATTATATTGAATTGTATTAAAAAATGTTTTATATGATTAATATTATACTATGTTATTTCATATTAATTATATTTTATTATATTATATTATGCTGTATTATATTACATTATATTATAATATATTGTATAATAAATGATAATATGATAAAGTATAATATAGTAAATTGTAATATATTTTATAATATTGTATTTTATTTTAATATTGTATTTTATTTTAATATTTTATAATATATTATATGTTATAATATAATACTATATTTTATGATATTATATAATATTGTATTCATTTTACTATATTATATTATATTATATTATATTATATTATATTATATTATATTATATTATATTATATTATATTACATTATAAGATATTTTTTTTCAATATATTATATTATGTTGTATTATACTTTATTATGTAATATTATATTATATTATAATATATTATATTATATTATGTTATATCATATTGTTTTATATTGTATTATATTAAATTATTCTATATTATATTATATTGTTCTATATTATATTATACTATATTTTATTTTGTCATATTCTCATATATTTATTATGTTGTATAACATTATATTCTATTATAATTGTATTAATTTGTTTAAAACTGTTTTATAGCATTTGCTATCATATTGTATTGTATTATATTACATTATGTTAAATTTTATGATATAATACTATATTTTATAATATTATATAATATTGTATAATATTGCATTATATTATATTATACTATGTTATATTACATTATATTATATTATATACTATATTGTAGAATATGATATTGTAATATACTTTATTACATTATATTGTTTTACCTTATACTTTATATTAGTATATTATATTATACTTATTATGTCGTATTGTATTTTATTTTATTATATTTTATTGTATAATATTGTTTTATATTGTATTATTATATGTTTTATTATATTAAATCATATTCTATTATATTATGTTATATTGCATTATAATATATTATACTATACTATATTAAATTCCCCTCAGGGGATTTACTTTCTTTAAATAATCACGGGTGTCACAATCCCGAGGTACCCCAGTGATCTATCCTCTTCTTTTCTTTTTTCTCTCCTTTTCTCTTCTACTTTTTCTTCATTTTCTCCCTCGTTGTGGTTGCCTCTTACGAGGTTGAGGGCTCCCCTTGAGCAGCTGTCGCCCCTCTGTTGCTATTAGCTACTCTTGGGGACTAAATCACCCACATGTTTGCCGTGCGTGGAGACCCGTGTCCCTGGAAAGGAGGGTCCTGGTAATTGAGGCCCCCAGAGACCAATACATTACTTTGGCCACTGCTTCAGGTAAACGGGAGGTATGTTGTGGTCCTCAGCACATCAATCTGCTTTATGGATCAAGCGATCGGTTCATCTGCTAGATGACTCGTTAAGGGTGGAGGCCATCACAGGGATGTACTTTGAGCGTATAGGATCTGGCTAGCACTGGTGCAGCTGGTCTGCATCCCCTTGTTGGACTCGGTGGTGAGTGGTGTGGTCAGGTCCTGAAATTTTAATTTATTCTCAATGGAAAAACAAAACAAATCTTTTCTCCCACGGGAGCAACAGTTGTCCAAAATTAAAGCGAAATATTTTATTGTTAAAAGAAATGAGGGAAGTTTTACAGCTGTATCTCATTTTCTCATTTCTAAAGGAATATCTGGCTTAGTTGGGGAAGTGAAAAGTATACAAAAACTGCGCTCGGGTGACTTAATGATTGAGGCTGCATCAGATCTTCAAGCAGCCAATCTATTAAAAATTACAGCACTGGCAAACTTTAAGGTGACCGTGTTGCCTCATGGTAACCTTAATTTTTCTCGAGGTGTTATCTCAGCAAAGGATTTGTTATATTCGTCTACGGAGGAGATTCTTGAAAATCTACAGTGTCAGAATGTCTGTGGCGTTGAACGCATTATGGTCAGAAGAGATGGAAAGTTCATTGATATTAAACATCTCATACTGACCTTTGCGACGCCAGACCTCCCTGATAAACTTAAAGTATCTTACATGAATTTGCCCGTAAGACCATATATTCCAAATCCACTGCGATGCTTCCAATGTCAACGCTTTGGACACTCGAAGAGTGCATGCAGAGGCAAAGTCACCTGTGCTCGTTGCGCGTTGACTGGCCATGAAAGTTTGAACTGCACAGCTAAGGAGGCGTGTGTCAACTGTCATGGTGACCACCCCTCCTACTCTCGTAGTTGTCCTTAGTGGGTACTTGAGAAGGAGATAACGACCATCAAGGTTACAAAAAAATGTACCTATTCTGAGGCGAGAAAAATGGTCACCTTTCGTACTCCTCAAGTAGGAGTAAGTTATGCTAGTGTCGTTAAAAAAGTCACCACTTCGAGCGCTACACAAACAGATTTATGTACTCTTTCCCCAGTTAAGTTATCCCAAATTACTGAAAAGCCAAAATTTAAAAAAACGACTACATTTTCTAAAAAAGCTCCTTTCGCAAAATCAAAAGCGGAGAAAGCCTTAAAAATTGAAAATATCAAAAATATCTAAAATTCCATCAATTTCCACCCGTGATGCTTTCTCCTGCTTGGAGACTGACGCGGTGTCTTTGTATCCTTCGGACGACGATGTTTCGTTCGAGGAGTTTGTAGATGACCCGCCTTCCAGCTCCGGGAAAGGAGCTCTTCAATTTAAAAAATAACTTCCTTTATTTCTTGGAACTGCCATGGTTTGCGTTCACATCATGATGACATCAAGTCTCTATTATCATCATATAATCCCGCATGTTTGGCACTTCAGGAAACTTTCCTGAAGTCCAACAATACTATTAACATGCGTGGATTTAATTGCTTTAGAAAAGACTGAGGTGACGATGGTACAGTGTCTGGAGGTGTATGCATATTTACATCCAATGATTTTCCCAGCACTGTCCATCCATTAAATACTACTCTACAGGCTGTAGCTGTGAGAATTCATACAACATGCTTAATTACAGTCTGTAGTTTGTGTTTACCACCACATGATGTCATCCGCCAAGAAGAACTTGATAAATTAGCTAATCAGCTGCCTACTCCTTTTTTGTTAGTAGGTAAATTTAACGGACATAAACCTTTGTGGGGAAGTGATGATACTAATTCTCGCGGTCGTCAGATAGAGCAATTTATTTCTGAAAATTTCCTCTGTCTTATTAATACCGACGAGAAAACATGTTTCCACATACCCACAAAAACATTTCATTCTCTCGATCTTGCCATTTGTTCTTCCTCACTTCTGCCATTGTTAAATTTAACAGTGGGAAATGATCTGCATAACAGCGATCATTTTCCTCTTGTCATCTCTCAGACTGGAGGTAGTAGTGTACAGCAACGCGTACCTTCTTTTGTGTACAGTCGGGCAGATTGGAACATTATTTACACAATTGGCAGTCGTTGATGATAAAATGGTTATGATCGACGATATTAATGAAGCCGTTAACAAAGTCACTGAACCAATTATAAGTGCAGCTGATGAAGCAATTATAAGTGCAGCTGATGAAGCAATACCTAAAAGTTCTTCTATATTAAAAAGGCGTAGCAAACCGCGTGGAACATTGAATGCGAAGAAACTTATAAAAAACAAAGGAAGTTATGGGGTATATTTCGTAGGTACCCCACAACAGAGAATCTTATTGCCTTAAGAGAGCAAAAGCATTAGCTCGCAGAGCTCGTTGTCGAAGTCAGAAGGAATCCTGGTCTTGCTATGTCTCCTCAATAACATCTTCCACATCCAGTAAGCAGTTATGGAGAACAGTTAAAACAGCTAGTGGTATCTATTCGGAATTTTCATTTCCCGTCTTGAAAACCGCAGCTGCTAAATACTCTTCTCCTATTGACATTGCTAACGTCTTTGGTGAAACATTTGCTAGCGTCTCAAGCTCTGACAATTATAGTCCTTCGTTTTTAAGGACTAAAAGTCGAGCTGAGACTATACCAATTCGTTTCAACCATAGACTAGCTTTGCCTTATAACTGCGAATTTCGGATGTTGGAATTGAAGCGAGATTTACAGCAGGCTAATAATACCAGCCCTGGACCTGATGGAATTAGTTACGAAATGCTTCGACATTTAAGTCCAGACTCCCTATTGAACTTATTATATTTGTTTAATATGATCTGGACTGAAAATACATTTCCATCAGTTTGGAATGAAGCAACAGTAATTCCGGTCCTTAAACCTGGTAAGGATCCTTTAGAACCATCAGATTATTGACCAATAGCTCTGACGAGTTGCCTTTGTAGGACTCTCGATCGTATGGTGAACGCGCGTCTTGTGCATGTCTTAGAAGAAAATAAATGTATACATGTCAATCAGAGTGGATTCCGTAAAGGAAGATCCACTCTTGATAACATTACATATTTGGAAACCCGAATCCGCAACACTTCTGTGCGGAGAAACCATCTGATTTCCACCTTCTTCGACATCGAGAAGGCATACGACCGTACGTGGTGATATGGTATTCTCCATTCTTTATATGATTTTGGCTTTAGGGGTAATCTGCCGATATTCCTAAAACATTTCTTAAGCTCCCGTGTTTTTAAAGTTCGTATTGGTCACCTTTTGTCCAATACTTTTATTCAAGCCGAGGGTGTACCCCAAGGCTCTATTTTAAGTGTCACAGTTTTTAACTTGTTCATAAGCACTATTCTTCATCAAATTTCATCTCCAGTTTATTTTACACTTTATGTTGATGACCTGCAAATATCCTGTCAGGGGTCAAATATGAGATTTATTGAGAGACAACTACAAACAACTGTTAATAAACCAGCTGCATGGTGTGCAGAGAATGGTCATACACTGTCTCCTAGCAAGAGTAAATGTGTCCATTTCTGCAAAAAGACTAGCCTACACCACGATCCTGTAATATATATTAATAACACACCTATTCCCGTGGTCAATGAGATAAAATTTCTCGGAGTAACATTTGATCGATAGATGACGTTTCTTCCGCATATTTTATATTTGCGGAAGAAGTGCGAGCGATCACTTAATATCCTCAAGGTGCTTTCAAATACATCTTGGGGTGCTGATCGCTTGTCACTTCTTCGAGTCTACCAAGCATTAATTTTATCTCGTATTGACTACGGCTGTGTTGTGTATGGATCAGCTAGGTCTTCTGTTTTACGTAGACTGGACACAGTTCATCACTCTGCTTTGAGAAAATGCTCGGGAGCATTCCGCACATCACCCGTCCAGAGTCTATATTCAATTTGCCAACAACTGCCTTTAGACCTGAGACGAATGCAGCAGTCTCTCAATTATTACGCTAAAATTATTTCTGACCCTGATCATCCATTACATCTATTCGCTCCAACTCCTACTGTGAAGAGATTATATGATGCCACACCATTTAATATCCCACCCTTCCTCACTCGTACAAAATCATATTTATTTTTGTCAGACCTATGTGATGTCCGTTTCATTAAAACGGACATATTATCACATCCACCTTGGTATGATCCACAGATAAATATTGTTAATTCATTTGCTTGTTTTAGAAAATCAGACACAAATAACACAATTTTCCAACAGCTTTATTTGTCACATCGCTGTCAGTACTCTTTGTATACGC
>JAPDSC010108000.1:0-12311 GCA_026290005.1 Latrodectus geometricus
GTTTTTTCCAGCAAGTAACCTCAAGTTATTTATTTATGAATGTTTTTAAAAATATGCTCACAATTTTGCTTATTTATTATACTAATTATACAATATGCTCACAATTTTGCTCACAACAAAATTGCTTATTTTCCTTGAGGTTTTTTTTTTTACGAACAGGACAATATACATGGCATGATTTTTATATTTCTATCACAATTCATACAAATTAAAATATTCAGTAGAATTAATGTTATAAGTATACTGATAAAATGAATATTATATCAAAATAAGTTATTTAATAAAAAAATAAACATTCCTGATGGAAGAAATTTGAATGATTTCGCTGAACTTTATGATATTACGATTGTGCATTGCTCAGTTTAAGAAGAAAGAATTGCGTTAAGTTGTTTTATTAAATGGCATTGTTACTTTTATGAGGTATTTTCATGTAATGTTGCATGATAATATTTCCTTTAGAAACAAACATTAGTGCTCTGTTTACTGACGCCGACACAAAGTTCTATTCATATTATTATCCTAGTAGATAGGTGCACTTTTCTTTAAATTAACAGTTTCAAAAATATTGCACACCTAATGTACAATAAATAGGTTTAATTACACGTAGTGCCTCTTTCTTTTAATCACACAACGGGAGTGGCGTATCACAAACTGCTGCATAACACGCGCCCTTATACATGCTCTCATTTGTTCATGTTTCTGATCGCAAATGCTTTTCGTTTTTTTTTTTTTTTTTTAGAATACACATCACTTCAAAATGATTCCAAATTTAATGTTCACTAAAACATTTTTCAATGTCTTTTAATATCATTTGTAAGAAACATTAAATACAACTAAGAAACATTGATTTGAAATAAATTATGTGAGAATAAATTCTCTAAAACCAAACAATATAATTAACGTTTCTGAATTTTATGGAATACAGATATTCCTTTCCCAAAATTATGTTTGTTTGTCGCTCAACGGCTATTTTTTACACATGAAGGCTAATTAGTCGGAAAACAACGCCTTAAAGTGTATTCCAGGTCACTATAAACATCTTGAAGGCCCTATGTGGGACTCGAACCCACCAACTGTTGAATCGATGGCCAGGGTGTTAGTCCCTCGGCTACTTAACTTTAGCCCATCTTTCTAAAGTTAGGATTCTTCTGCATGTTTTGCTGTTTCACGGTACACAATTCAAATTTTTTATAAAAATCATTTAAATTCCAAAAAGAATAAATATAATTTGTTGCACGAATGTTACCACTGAAAATAATAATCAAAGTAAGTCTGTATAGTTTTAACTTTTCAGTTTATCCAATTTATATGGAGAATCATCTGTACACCGAGGAAGGAGAAGTATACCGTATGAAGAATGCCCTTTATTAATAAAGAAAAGTACTTCAAAATAAATATTTGTACTTTGAAAACTTAAATTTAAATATGCTAGTTATTTTAAGTATTATTATTATTCAGTTAAAATACACATTTTATGGTAGAAACATCGATGTTGATTAAATTAAACTGCAAATCATTTGATAAAATCTCAATCAAATATTAATGATTTTGCGATTAATTTTCTTTTCATATAAAACGGTTTATTGGTGTCAAATGACTTTGTGAGTTATTAACAGAAAGATACAAGAAATATACAAAACGGAACAGGAAGTACATCTAACTTCATAAAAACAAATGCTCTAATATTTTGTCATTTTTGTTAGATAACTTTGACAACACATTCGTAAATATTAATATTTTATTTCTCAAGTTTTTAAGAATTCCACATCGTTTACATATCAACATATTTATTTCATTATTAGGATAAATTTTTCCCAAAAATCTTTAATTATCTTAATAAATTTATTTCAAGAAAACTGAAACTTATTTTAAACTTTTCTACTCACCTAATGATTTTTGTATTTTGTGAAAGAAATTAATATTATATTTAAATATGCATAAAAATCATGAAAAAAGTTAATGTATTCTATGAGGAGTAAAAAAAGACCATTCTTTTAATGATAATTACAAAAATAATAATGAAAACATAGCCTTATACTGCCAATTTCCCATTTTTTACAAACAAATTAAAAAAAAAATATTTTAAGTACTAAAAACAGAATATAATTTTATGCCAGAAACTACCAAAAGAAATACATTATTTTATTGGTTCCTAAAATAAATTTTGGCAAAGTCTTCAATTTTATTTTTTTCTTTGAAAGTAATTAATAATAAACTTATAATAAAGTTATCCTTAGGCAAATATCATTTTCGTAACATGAATTTAAAAAATATAAATATGTCGTGGTCTTTATATATTTTAAACATCTTATTAACTATCATAATTATACGAATTAATTTTAAGCCTCATATACAGTTAATTAACAATCGCTGACAGAAAATTACTTCGAAATATAAGTAATTAATTAATAACATTATTGAAAACTGGTTATAGTTAAACCTTGGTTAATAATAACATTGTGAGAATATTGTATTAAATTTATAAGCAATTTACACCGAATTTTATTAGAAGTAAGTTTAGGAATTTAAATCTTTTATTTTTAGTTTACTGATAAAATATGAATGCCTTTTAAATTAACAAAACATTAAGGAATATATTAGTTTAATTTTCCTTTGAAAGAATAATTATAAAAATGCATAACAAACGTTATACATTTTTATAATCATCATTTTTTGAAATAGTTATTGTAGAATAAGGATATAATTCTACAATATCCACGTCTTGAAACTCAATTTTAATGACAAAGATTAAATAGATCATCTTTAGAATTTCAGAGAAGACATAATTTAAGTAAAACAAAGTAATAATAAAGGAGAATTTAAATATCTGAAGAAAAGAAGACTGTGATAGTTGCAATTCTAACACAAATTAATAACTATATAAAAAATGAAGATAATTTAAAATTTCGATACTATTCTATTGCATTTTTATGATATGAATAAACTTTCCTTGGTCTTAATTTTATTTCCACTTAATTATTTAAAAATATGTTATTTTTTATGCAATTTTTCCCATTTAAAATATTTTCTATCCTAGCTTTTAAATCTTTGAAAAATGTTTCATGTAATATACTTACATAGAATAGTAGAATAAAATTATTTTGTTTTTATAAATAGCTTCGGATTAATACATGGCATCCATTCCTCATACTGAATTATACATTCATAAAAGCAATACCATCTTTGATAAAACCGAGTTGACAGCATATTTAAAATTATAATATAAGGGGAAAATGATTTTTAAATTTTGCTAATCAACAAACCATTTTACATTGGCACATAATCGCTTAAACGTGGAAGAAGGCTCTTAAGTAGGAAAATTTCAATCTCAATTAATGATGAGCAAAAGTAGTTTTTGCTGGACCTACGATGATGCTACGATGATTATACTTTTTTTTCCTTATAACACAGAATTATTAAACAGTTCACTACTTAAGACGTATTATTTATAAAACAGATAATTTTTTCTATGAATAACAAGCTCAAATATTTTGCAATAAACATTAGTTGCAAAGATATTCTTATTTTAAATTCAAAATTAAACCTTTAGTCTAGGCCTAACTGTAATTTCTTGGTCTTTAGTCAAGGACTTAAAGTTAGGATTTTCGAAACTCGATCTCTAGGAAATACATAACAAACGATAATACTTGCACATCAATAAAAAGAAAGTAAATTTTTTACGCTTATCTAAATTGGCAATAATATAAATTTTGTAATATTTTATTTTAATAAATGGAATAGTATTAAAATATTAACAAAGAAAATAACTAAATATTCAGAAAATTAATAAAATTATTTTATATTGGAGAGTTAAAAAAAGGACAGGTAAAGAAAACACTAAAAATGAGTATTTTGTAGGTATATTTATTCTCCATACTGTGATCGCACAAGCTGTGAACTTAATAAGAATGGTATTAAAAAAGATTTTACTCTAATTTAACAATTAGAATATTTCCATTTTTTAAAATACAAGCTAAATTACTTAATTGATAGAACAGTGTTATATTAATTATATTTTGACTTAAATAATATTTTTATTTTCTTGCACTAAAAATTAAAAGGTTTTTTTTTAATAATGTTATTTAAGTAAAGGTCACCGTGTCCTGTTTTTGTTCATTAATTCCCGATAAAGTAAAGTTTACTAATTCCCAATAATGAGGGTCTTCGTCTTTGTTATCAGGCGTTTGTGAGTTCGAATACCTACCCGAGCGAAGATACGTCATATTCCCTAAAGGTTGTCCTGGACACGCTAAATATGTCGAGGTTGCAATGTCCTTCATGTGAAATGATACCTCTAAAGCTGGTAAGATAAGTCTGAGGGTCTTTTGTTTGGTTCCTGTTTCTGAATGACGAACACCAACTCACTCTCGGCCTACAATAGCATACCCGCTGAGATCCCTACTATATAAGTTCCAACTACTCCCCCCCCCCTTGTAATGCAAATCCTATAGCAGCCGGGCATTAGAAATTTTAAAAAATGTTCTTTTAATAATTTTAAAATACCACAACACACACACACAAAAAAAACATAAGTATCTACATTTTCCACAATTTACAAATTTTCAAAGAAAAGTGGGATGTTAAGAATAATCTCATTTATCTAAAGTCGGGCTTTAGATAAGTGGAATGAATAATCAGCTTTATATGACTTATCACCCATTATGAATAATCAGCTTTTTTAAAAATTATCATTACATATTTACATGAATTTTTATTGCCACAAAAATACTATCAACAAGAAAAGAACATAAAATAATTTGATTTTTCATCAACTCTAAAAAACTATATGTTAAAATACATTTCTGTTTCTTCGACTGATTATTTGTACTCTTTAAGCACAATAAGTACTTGGATCATACTCTTTTGCTTTCTTTTTTATGATAGGTATTTTCATAAATGTGTCGCCATTATTTTTAAGAAAAAGTCTCCAATATGAACAATATTAAAAATTAGGACAAACAAGTATCCTTCGAAAGTGAAATTGGTTGAGTGCTTCAATGCAACTGCTTTGACTGAGCCCATATTTATGCATTGTATATGCAAAGAGTTAACAATTATTGAATAAATCTTGGTTACTCTTTGTATATGATTCTTTTTTTTTCATTTTTCAATTAAAGAATGTTTTTAGTTGCTGTATAGTAATGAATTTAATATACCTTTTTGTGTTATATTTGCAAATAAAATTTGCCAAATTTTTTTCTCGAATTTTCTATTTTGTGATTTAGTTCTCATTAAATATACACTGGTGTAACGAAACAATAGCAATGAAACGATGAAGCAATGAAACGATTCGATGTCAATTTGGCTACATTTACTCACAGCTTTTGGTTCGATTAGATAATAGACATATGCATTTTCGTCATAATAATTTAATGTTATCATAAAAACATTTTTACACATTTATTTTATTATTATATCACAAACAATAAAATTTTTTATCAACATAAATTTTCAAAAAACAAAGTCATTTAAGCAAAAGTAATACTATTTGTATATAACTCCGAATATATACATCTAGTATCATAGAATTTAACAGGAACCGTGCTCCTCTCATAATTTCAAATTTGTCATTGTTTTTAAACTAAAGACAAATTATTTAAGTTTAATTTATTTATCATAACACATTTTTTTATGATAATATCAAATATCATGAATCATTTACTTATACTGAGGAAGCCCTCTAATAAATATCTGAAATCTATAATTATTTAGTAATAAAATTAATTAAATTTCATATCCTATAAAATAAAATGAAAAATGCTTTATATAAAAATAGAAGACTATAAAAGTTTATTTTTATTTCTTTAAATATAAAAATTTATTTTTATGCTAATGATATATTTAAATATTATTTAAAAAATTTAATTCACATTTACACAAGAAAGAATTTAAATCTATATTATATAGATATAAATCCTATTTGATTTATTGATTTAAATAAATATAATAAGCCATCTGCGAATGTCCTTTAATAAATTTGAATTTGCAGTGAAGTCTTTCTGGTCAAAATTTAATAAGAACGATTTAAAAAATTATTTTTATATGCATTTTACAGTTTAAAGGACAATATGTTTATATTAAATAGATATTTAGTTTTTTTATGAACTTAATATTCGAAAATAGGTCTCGCGACAAATATAAATTGACCTTATATGTCAACTAAAGTTTGAATGACGTTTTTGGAAGATATTTTCGAAAATATTATAGAGAGACATTTCTATAAAAGCCAAAAATTACTTTTACTGAGATAGAATTTTATTTCGTTTCTACATTAAGTGAGAATTAATCTTTGCATTTTTATTAGGTAAAATAAGCACATTCGATGTAACAACATTATCTTAAGAAATCCAAAAATTTCTTAAGTAGCCAGTAATTTCTCAACCTGTCAGACATACATGTTGAAGGTAGAAGCGTAACAAATGTAGCGTACTGTTCAAAAGCACTGAGATCGAACCTGGGACTTCTTGCACTGAAGATCCTTCCTACCATTAATTTACGAGGAGCCCTAAATTTTGGTAACGATAACTATTATACATTTTCGAAAATAAAAAATATCATTTTTAATATAGGAGTAATATATTTTTGTATATATTTAATATCATTTTTTTAAGAATAATTCTGCGTATAGAGAAGTGTAAAAACGTGGACGTAATATTTCTTAGGTATTCCCATTGGCTACGAATAGATAAGCAATGTTAAAACGAGAAAAAGAGCCATACGTTTTTTTTTTCTGGAAGCGAGAATTCTGAAGCAAAATGTTACACCGTGTAAATTAATTAGATTGCAGTATAAACAACTTTACAGGGAGTTTGAATCAGCATTAATTATATTTAAATTAATTACGAAACCTTATCAAAAACTAAAGTAAAGCAAATGAACACACGCAAATTTTGCTTCTTGAAAAAGCTTATTAAATCGGAGATAAATAAAAATATAAAATCCATAATTCTAATTTCACTTAATTGGTTATGGAAACGTCCTAATTTCAAAAATTAGAGGCACAAAATGTTTTACGAATTTACACGTTGGTTAAATGACTGAATATGATATTTACTCTTTAAAAAACGTCTTTGACATCACCTGATTTAAAGTGTTGGATAATAAATTCATTATGATGCCATATTTAATATAAAATGTTGCCCGTGCTAATTAGTATTGCAAACTATATTTAAAAAGGTGTTATTTTCAGTGTAATTAATCAATACATAACGCCCTTTAGATTATTCAATTTTTACACTCCAATTATTTTCGAAAGTATATGTAAGCCATCTGGAATATATATTTTGCAGCAGATGAATTTAATTAAATCATGCATGTTTTAACGAGAATTCTTATCAGACACAAATTCTGTTTATCTTATTGAATGAATAAAATATTATAAAATTAATTATCTGTTAATTAAAAGCTTAGAGCCATGCTTCAATAATTTAAAGATCATTACATTGTTAACTCACACAACAAATTTGCTTTAAATGAAGAGGTGATAACTCATTGATCTTTCAGCATATATTTTTAACCAACGTTTATAGATAATTCTCGAGTTATATTTTAAGCAATTTGGTTTGTCCTTATAGCTTCCGATTATTATAATTTTTTCTATAAGTTATAATTTAGAAAGGATATTTATATAAATTTGATATTCTAAAATAATGTTTTATATTAAAATCACTTTTTTGTATTTGTCATTAATTACTTTTGAAATAATGTTAATTATTTTAATTATCAAGCAATTACTTATTTACTTTAAGGTGATTATTTGTTTAGTATAATTTATTTTTTCCCAATCTCTATCTTACCTGATAGTTGTGAATGTTAAAAGTTTTTGTCTTCTGTTAAACGTTTTTCTGTCAAACATTTTTTCGTTTTGATACATCAGTGGACTTGTTTAATTGCTGTGCGATATGTTTCTGTCTGATAAACTCTCGTGTACGAAAAAATGACTTGGTTTGACAAAAGAAACTAAACCACCATACTTGAAATTGGTATAAAATTTGCAGATATGATTTATTTTCTTTAAGTCCTAAAGATACTTAAATCATAGATTTTAGGTTTTCCGTTTTGACTAAGTTTGTCTGAACTTTCAGAAAAGTAAATTTTTTAAAAATATTTAGAAAACATTTTTGTGTAATGTATGTTTGATTCTACTAACATACTTATTCCTTGTCATTAGTCTCATGTGCTGCAAACTAACTTATTGTCTAATAAATCTTTAAGTATTTTTTTAAATTTTTCTGTCCTTGATGACTTCCCCTCTCTTCTTAGCAATTGTTTGTCATTTCTTGTACCATAATTTAATATTTGAAATTCATTAAAAATTCGATCTGTCTATCTTAATTTTGATCTGCTCCTTGCACTGGTTCATAAATTTGTTATTGAATATTCTATAATTCAAGGCAGAAGACTACATTTTGCAGATATGTCCAGTAAATGTAATTCTTAGGATTTTTACAAACTTTGAAAATACCAATTTCCTTATATAAATTATGGAGTTTATTGCTGTATCTATGTCTCCATAGATTACTGGTATTAATTGCACCAAAACTTTTCCTGGTACTTTTTTAAAATACTTAGCTAATTTGTTTGGAGTGTGATAATTGTCCAAGCCATAGTTAGCAATTGCTCTTATAATGGACTTTTAAGGGGACAATTTTGTCTTTCTTTTAATTAACTTTAATAGCATCTCCATTAATGAAATGATTAGCCTCTAATTTTGAAGTTTAAATTATTTTGCGCATTGACATTTGACTCAAGGTCTGTGAAGTTATCAATCACCCCAAAGTTGTAATTCTCACCTTCCAAATATTTGATGATTGTCAATGCTTTAGTTACTGACATGCACTTGGTGTTTTCTTTGTACTTGTGTAAGCGAATTTTAGCTGCGGATATTATGAAAATGAATGGGATTGATTCATAGTTCTCTTAAAATTAAGGAATCAAGCCTCATTCATATTTTGTGTGTGAAATAGGCATTAAAATTTAAACATTACTCTTAATTTTCTCAGATTTTAAATTTATTGTTCGTCATAGCATGATGATAAAAAAAATCTTTAAATTTGAGGCTTGATTGTAGATAACCAAGAAATTTTGAGTTTGTCCTTCTGTTATCCAGATGAATATCTGTCTTTGTATTTGAAGCTAACATTATTATGATTGCTAAACAAATGTTTCCAAATTCTTCATGGAGTCATGCGAAGACAACCAATTATTATAGTGAAAAGTCTTTTTAAAAGAGAATGCAATGTATGTTAACAAAAGAGTCCCACAACAGAATAGTTATGTTTCAGTGTGAACTAGCAATGACTGAGTCTAAATGTTGATATGTTTACTTTACATTCCGCTATCATTCAATAAAGGTCATATGAAAAGTTTATTTATTCACTTAATTGTAAATAGCACATTGTTATCCAGCTACCATTGTTATCTGGTCAAAATTAATATACGATCTTTTTGCAAGGAAAAAAATTGTTTCCTTTCATAACAATAAATTAAAGTTGTTGAGATATAAATAGTGTACACTACTGGCCATTAAAATTGCTACACCAGGAAGAAATGCAGATAACAAAATGATATTTATTGGACAAATATATTATGCTAGAAATAACAAGTGATTAAATTTTCAAAAAATTGGGCTGGATAGATCCTGAGAAATCAGTACCCAGAACAACCACCTCTGGCAGTAATAACAGCAGTTATAAGCCTGGGCATTGAGTCAAACAGAGATTGGATTATGTACAGGTATAGATGCCCATGCAGCTTCAACACGATGCCATAGTTCATCAACCGTTGTGACTGGCGTTTGGTGACAAGCCAGTCGCTCGGCAACCATTGACCAGACGTTTTCTATTGATGAAAGATCTGGAGAACGTGCTGGACAGGGCAACAGCCGAACATATTCCGTATCAAGGAAGGTCCGTACAATACCAGCAACATACGGTCGGGCATTATCCTGCTGAAACGTGGGGTTTCGCAGGGCTCGAATAAAGGGTGGAGCCACGGGTCGTAACACACCAGAAATGTAATGTGCACTGTTCAAAAAACGTCAATGCGAACAAGAGGTGACCGAGACGTGTATCTAGTGGCACCCCATACCATCACGCCAGGTGATGGGCCAGTATGACGATGACGAATGCACGCTGCCAGTGTGCGTTCACCATGATGCAGCCAAACACGGATGCGACCATCATGATGCTGTACACAGAACCTGGATTCATCTGAAAAGATGATGTCTCGTCATTCTTGCACCCAGGTTTGTCGTTGATCCCACTATTGAAGGCGCTCTTGTCTATGACGCAGCGTTAAGGGAAGCCGCAGCCATGGTCTCCGAGCTGAGAGTCCATGCTTCTGCAAACGTTGTCGAACTGTTCGTGCAGACACTTGTTGTCTTCCAAACGACCCCATTTCTTGAATCACGGCTCGTGACGTGGTTGCACAATCCATTACGGCCATGCGAATAATATGCCTGTCTTCTCGGCTGCTAGTGATAGGTGGTCGTTGAGAACCCGCATGGCGTTCCGTATTACCGTCCTGAACCCATCGTGCTGGTGCGCATTTCTCTTTCTTACACGAGGCACCACAACAACTTTTCGCCAGGCTACAACGTTCAAATGCAATTTGTGTATGAGGAACCGGCTGAACAATTTCCTCATTTAAACACAATGTAGGTGTCGCTACTGGCGCCTGCTTTGTCTGAATGCGCTGAAAAACTAATCATTGCATATCACAGCACCTTCTTCTTTTTGTATAAATTTCACGTCTGTTGCCTTCTTGGTGTAGCAATTTTAATGGCCAGTAGTGTATTTGTTACTTTATTAATAATATATTTTATAGCAATACCCAAAAATAACATCTTTTAACTAGATTCCGAATGAAGACTAATGAGTTTCTAGAAGGAATTTAATGAAAAATTATTAGCATTAAAATAAACTTTGTTTGTGTTGTGACGTCACTTAGCAATTCACTAGCAATTCACTTCCAATGCCCAAAATTAAAGAAGTTTTAAGCATGTATGTATTTATAATTTTCTAAGAGAAAACCTTGTATCAGTGTAAGAAATTGGCTGATGAGATTTGAGTTTGGCAACAATCCTATCAACAAATCAATGAATTTGAAAATAAACCTACTATCTTCTAAGTTGAATAAATTTAATACGTTCAAATCACATATCAGTCTCACATTTACCTTCTCTCTAAAACTGTACTATTTAATATCTCATTATAAAAGAAAAACATGCTATAATTACGGAATGTATTGTTTGCAATGGTAATTTGTATTTCATTTGAAAGAATATTGGAATTTTGCATCATAATTTGTTTCAAAGTGTAAAGAAATAGGATATTAACCATTGTCATTCATCTCAATGCTACTGTAATCCTAAGTATTTCGCCGTTAAAACAAGTACGTCTACATTATGTTGAAGTATGGTTACTTTGACACAAAACCCTAATTTGAGTCCAGTATAAAACTGGTCAAATTCTTTTGATTCAAATACATATACATAGAAGACTTCAGAAATATTCGAAACACATTTCTGAAACTAGAACTCAGACTTTCAGATTAACAGTATTGCCTGTACAGTTACGCAGTGACAATTTGGCCCGTTGGTAGCATTTCATAGTGAATTACTTATATCTAATATAACTAGTCCACCAGAAACAAATACTAATCTTACGTGGGTGAATAGTTTTTCTTGTGCTGTGCATGATAGCATGACTGAGTGACGTTTCTGACTTTGCTGTGCATAATAGTGCTGCGGCATCACACACTGCACCACCCCCAAACGCTTGACATATTTGACGACTTGCAGCAGCTCACTTTGAAGTCGTAAAGCAAACAAACGAACTCCTTTGATACATCTATTTCTCTTCGCTACAGTACGAGTTGCGATTGATGAATGTGCTCGGTGGAACTGCTTTTATAACTGACTGATATTTCTACTCTTGTCTGAATAGTGTGCACTAATTTGCATACTTACTCTCCCTTCAATCAATGACAAAGCAAAAATGGTAAGAACTTTCTTATTTACCTATAGTTACTAAGTCATTAAATATTTAGATATTAAATGACTTTATAATGAATATTATATGGAGCTTTTGTAATTTTTAATATAATTTTGTGTTTATAAAGGTATTTGTACCACCATCTTAAGCTGGGGAAATATACATTACGATTGGTTTTTTGTTACTTAATGAGACAAGTCTGTAAGTTGACAAACTTACTTTTCGTTCAACAGTAATTGGGATCAAACTTTGGACCTTTCACATCTATCACTAGATTGTGATAACTTAGTTTAAAGATTTCAAATATTTTGTTAA
>JAPDSC010108003.1:0-42705 GCA_026290005.1 Latrodectus geometricus
AAAATTCGCAAGAAACAGCATCGTGTATTGCCTTGCAAACTACTTGGGGAACAAGTTTTAAGCTTGTATTAATATGCCTTGCACTTGCAAATACACGAGTTTCTTTAATTATCATAACATAAAAGATTTCCTTTTATCCCAAGCACGTTTGTATAATTTAAAATATAATGGAGACTGTTGAACTTGAATCAATACGAAATGCAAATTAATTTTTTCAATTACTTGAGCAAAAATAAATAATTAAATCAACAAAATTCAGCATTCAGTAAAACTCTTAAACAAGAACTGTATTTCATAATTTTCTTTTCAATGTTGTCTAATTTATATTCTATTGTACAAAGTTTATTGCATTTTACAATTTGATTAAAAATTAGATTGTGTTTTAATACTTATATTTTCATTTTTTGTTTGTTTATTCTCACGGTAAAATAATAAATTCCAAGAATCACATTTACGAAACTGTGATAGCCTTCATATATATCATTAACAATTTAAAAAAAGTTATTATAAATATATTCTCTACATTATTTTGAAAGTTCAAAAACATTTCAGTGATTTGAACCAAATTGCTACATTATCAAAAACATACTTCATTGTCACAAAAGAAAAATAAAGATCAATATTATCAAAAATAGGAGATATTTTCTCGAACAAATATCTTATCTATAGAATGCTTATTACACCTGGTCCAGGAAAAATAATTCCATTATTTTTACTTGAATTTCAAGGCTTTATTTAACTTGTTTCGTCTTCATTTCATGGTTTAAAACTACTTTAAGGTCGATCTTTAGTTCCTGGTGTTACTATGTTTGATAACATGTCGCCCAATTTCGATCATTTTTGTGATTTTATTGATATTTGTTGTCAACAGACTCACCTGTGGGTAATGCATCATTATCATCAAAAATATCGATGAGTCGATGATGGAAATATCGATGAGTATAACAGAGTCGATGAAATCCAAATTGTAAGTAATTAGCTGTTTCATTATCCAGACGATGAGCACCATGCACAATTTCAGCCACCTGGCTTGAATTTTCGTATTTATCAAAAAGAAACTGTAAATGTACTGTACTGAATTTTGTTTTTGTTGACTTTTGCTTTTAACATCCTCTAACTCACAATTGAATGAACCAAACAAGAAAACAGCAAAAGTCTTTTTTACTACAAAATGTGATCTTTCTAACGAGCATAAACCTAAAATTACCTTATCAATACATGAGATATTGATCAATATAGCCATGTACCAAAACAAAAGATTTCCTTTCTCCCAAACTAATATTTGCTCTTGATTAATTTACCGGAATTTTCAATTTTAAAGCTAAAACTGAAAATCATAAATCTAATAACTTTGATGCTTCCTCTTTCCAGAAGAATTATTACTTCACATCAGTTCAGGATATAAAAAGCCATTGCCAATCCAGGGAAGTGTTATTTAACACCCCATGTAAAAGTCTGTGCGCAAAGGGAGAAACAATGCCTTATGTAATTATTTTAATCTATGGATTTTGATTTCACATTTTCATTCCTTGCTGTAAAAAATCCGAAAAATTATCAGAATTTTCCTTCAGTTATGAGTAGACAAGAAATTTAGAAGTCTTGCGGTTTGTTTCGGTTTTCTTTTCCTTTACTTATATTATTTAATATTCTTAATAGCTAATCTTTAAGAACTTCTAAAAAAGTCTGCTTTTTTAATGGAGATTTTTATATAGTTTAAAGATTCTCATGATAAGAATGATTTTAGTCTCAGTCACTTTAAGCGATATATTTTGATATAATATTTGTCCTATTAACCGTAAAAATGTAATCTTGTTGGTTTCATTTCATAGAATAAATGTTCGCACTTTTTTATTAATAACCAAAATATTTTGATTTATATCCGCTTGAGAGAAATATATTTTATCGCAAAAACTCGCCAAATATACGGTTGTGTCAGCGCCTATTTTATTTTGAGTAATACAATGTTTATTAGAAAATTCAAAAAATAATATTTTACTTGTTTACTCTTTTAACTTAAAATAAAATTATGTTAACCTTTAAGTTATTAAAATAAAATATAATTAGGTGTTATGTTTTATATTAAGTTGGTTTATGGAATTGTGACTTTCTAAAGAAACTAATAAAATGAGGAAATATGGTATTATATTCTATTTTTCATCGAATATGTGAATTTTTATATTAGATTATATTGCATAGATATATGAAGGTTCTATTATTTACAAACGCAATGTTCAAAAATGCTGAAAATTGTTACGAGGATTGTTAGAAATTCATTTGAAAGTAGTCAGGTAAAATTAAAACAGATTTACAATTTATTTATTGTCTAAGTACAAAAGAAAAATCATCAAATTCTGTGCAAATAAATTACAAATGGTCAAAAACGATAAGTTTGATAAGAACACTTATATCTATAAAATATATATTTCCAAAATGGCGGCAACTGAAAAGAAAATATTGGTGGTATCACTTACATTGAAGGAATCGACAAGATAAAGTATATGTTTGTAAAACAAAGGTTGGTAGAATGTTTATCCACGATGATGGGTTTATAAACACATTAGTCTCGAAATGAGGAAAACTTTCTTTGTCATGATTCCCTCTTATAATACCACTACACTGTAGAATTAAATTTTTGAAAATATGCAACTTTTTCTAACTGCTGGCACAGAGCTAAACTAAGAAGTTTAAGGAATCCAATTATATTAAGAAAAAGTTTTGAAAACATTTATTAAGAAACTGTTACACACTTGCAAAATATCAAATGAATTTGGACTAGAACGAAAAAGCAAAATGATAAACAATAGAATAGCTCGTCACCACTGTGGATCATCTTTGTGGTGATTTGGTGATGGAAAAATATATTGAGAAAGACATTTGCTTTCATGTTAGAAGACTATGTTATTTTTCGCCAAGTAGTGACACAAAATATTAATGTAAAATCTGAAGGTTCTATTTTCAATAAATCACTGAGTAATCCTTGAGTACTTTAATATTTTTTCTGCACTTTTGCCAATATCTTTCATACTTAAGAATATAGTTATTTTGATCCAGATATATATTTATAGATTGATTTATAATATGAAATCTTATCCATTTATCACCATTATTATAATTTATTCATAGTCCGACGTTTTATTTTTTTTTAATGTGTCCCATTTCCTTTTATCCTTTTTAATTAATAGTTTAGGATAAATACTTTTTTGATGTATATATCTATCTGCAACCAGGCTATCCCACGTTACTTTTGATTCTGACCAACTTGTTAATTGTCACGTTTCAAGAAGGTTTCCAAGGGGCCATGGACCTGCTTAAAAACTTTTTATTTCTCACACTTAAATCTGTCTTCGCATAAACCTTTTTCTAAGTATTGTGTTGATTAGGAAAATGGTTTCTGAAATGAGAAGGCGTTTCCAGAGGCACCAAGGATCATTTGGTGTCGACGATGTGGCTATTACTTACTTTATTTTTTAGGTCCAGATTTGGTGGAAAGGTAGACACCATCATTTAAATTAATGGTTTTTGTTATGGTTGACGATTTTGGTTTTCCATGAATTTAATAAATGCCTCAAAGGGATTATGTAGAGTAGATGGCTTCGTGTGAGTTTTCTAAGAAAAGAAGACCACAATGTGGGTATGAGAAAAAATTTTGAATTCGAGACTATGTTTTTTTATTACCAAAAGAAATCGGAGATTTTTAATAATTAAATATATAATTTTGTATATACTTGAATTAAAAATAAAAATTTGGTGAACAAAAATCAAAATTAAGTATATTGTATTCTTTATTTCAACAAAAATTATATGAACATTATATGGAAGCATCAACAAGGATTAGCAAATAATTAAATTAAAAATAATAATGCACACCATTTACAGTCCTAAATGGTCATACAGTCCAGTTAATAAGCATAGATATAATATTTGAAATATATAAAATCAAATCATCATTTATCTTATTCGAGATTTTTTTCATGGATAAAAGAACGGAAAAGTGACATAGTACAATAAATAAAGGATCCTTAGTAAAATTACATTTCGTTCCCCTTAACTTTGGAACACTGATGCTTATGGTCATGAAACCAGGTATTAAGATAGAAGTAAGTGACATCAGATGGCTTGAAAAGTTCCAAGAGATGAAATTCATATGTTTATAGTCCTATTTCAAAAACTAAATGAGGTATAAAAAACTAAAATGTGCTGCACAACAACCCATTGATGTGGGTGGGGGCAAGGCCTACAGTGTCCATATCTGTTTTCTTGACCAAGGGCTCTGAGGTGCGAAGCATATGTTTCTGTTAGGTGTTCAGCCTAACCCATAACTCCTACTGTTTAGTTCCCAAGCATGCTTGGTACTCAATTTTATCATCCCATTGAAGGGATGAAAGGCTGAGTAGAGCTTGCCCATTTTGAGGATAGAACCTGGGACCAGTGTGTTAGGAGCACATAATACTACTACTACATCACTGAGCTTCGAGATATAAAAAATACAAGTACAAAGTTATATTGTAGTATATTGATTTAATATTAATGATCTATTGCTCACAGGAATGCTAAAAAAGCGTGAGTATCACACATTAATTTATGCTTGAATTTCAATATGTGGGCAGAAAAGAACAACTAGTTACCACGAAGCTCTTTTACGTTGAGTTCTTAATTTTGCCTGCTTCATGGAAAATTCACATTTTCAGGCTTAAGAGAGTTTTGCTGTGAAAGAAACTTCTTTCTGACACAATATGTGACGTAATCTATAAAACCATTTTATACACTTTTTTTTATTCATATTGATAATTTTGCATTGATGGCAATATGAAGAGGAATTTATATAAAGTGAATCTGTTGTAATCAATTTACGTTATAATCTAACAACATAGCTTCAATAGCAATATTGAGTGCCTTTATTTTAAATGTATTTGCAATTTGAATCGCCACAACTTGAAAATACAAAATATATATTCTATTGAATGTTTTTTTTTGAAAAATACTTTTATGTATCGCTAATAATTATTATTTATTAAATTCTACTAGTAAACAAAAAAGAATTGTATAATAATTCTACAGTAAAATATATTAAAATCTACTGGTTCAAATTAGTATGTTATATATGAGCAAAAAAAAAAAAAAAAAAAAAAAAAAAATGCTGTTTAATATTCTTTATTAATTCGAGTTTTTTTTAAAAATTTTTTAAAATAAGTTAGCATAATTAAGCAGTGCAATATTCAAATTCATTATTCCCCAAATGTATTATTTTTAAACCAAAATGCATCTTGGTTTTAAGAAATTTTAAATAAACCGTTTTTCTTAATTATTTTATTAAAATAAATTGTTAAAGCAATCTGAGCATTTTTATTATATTTTTTTTAATATTTCGTATATATATGTATTTAATGGATTATATGGTAAATATGTTTTAAAAGGAACAAATTTTTAATTTAAACATCTCTCCTAGAATCCAAAAATTTTAAGATATGCTATTTTTGATTTAAGAGTTAATGAATTTATATTAATTATATTATGTTTAAGTTTCATGAGAAATAAGCTATATAAATATAGAGCATAGCACCAAACATATTCTCTTTGAAAAGATACTCATTTTGACCTAACAAAAAAGCTTATTTATAAATTAAAATAAATTCCTTCAGTTACACTAGAAGGCAATTAGACCTTACACAATATTTTGAACCCTTTCTTACGAGGAAGAAAAAGGAAAACAAAGCAATTATCTGCCAACTTCCAGAATCCTTATAAGGAGTTTCTACTACGCGTGCGCAGAATTTCAGCCAATAAGGAAAGGATTCGGTCTGCGCGGCAGAAACTAACGAAGAGAAGTGTTGTTCCTCTTCGAAAACAAAAACTGGTGATCTTCAGCAGACGGGCAGATGAATTTTCATCCCGGTGATGAGCAGATGATGAAGAGGAGCTTCAAGGTCATCTAATCCTTTCATTAATCTCTGAAATATTAGTGCTCGCACATTAGAGAAGAATTAGAGAGTTCGAGAATTAAAAGATTTTATTTTCTGTTTTTATCATGGAGCAAAGGTTAGTTCTTTCTCACAAATATTTTTATTATTTTTTTATTGTAATGATTTATTTCGGAGTGACTAATTGTTTAAAGGAAAATTCTCTCCAAGGCCGTATTTGAATTACTTAGAAACAAAACACCGTGAACTTAAAGAGATTTTTTTATTGCTAAGTTATAAGTCATTTCAATGTTTATTTATCATATAACTTTGTAAAGAATTGTTCTGTGAAAGTATTAAAAAATAAATTTGTTTTTAATTTCAGTTTCATTTAAAATAATGTTTCATATAATTTCACATATCAGGATATTTCGTTCTAATAGTGATATTGATGATAGCAAAATAAAATTAATTTTCTGATTTTAAATTTAAAAAAGAAAAAAAATTCCTGAGAGAAAATATTAACATATACTTTTGAAATGCATAAATTTCTGCCTTTTAATACTATTTAAATATATATTTAATCATATCTTAAAATTTTAAGTTTTAAAAATTCGGTTTTTATTTTATGTTAATATTAAAGTTTGTGTATTATTCAATATATTTAAGTTTTAAAAATTCGGTTTTTATTTTATGTTAATATTAAAGTTTGTGTATTATTCAATATATCAATTCTCAACTGTATTATACTATACATCATTAAAGTTACACACGTTTAGTGCTTTGGATTTATAAATCTAAAATCAATGTGACTAAACAATCTTTGATAAAAAATATCTAAGACAACCTATGTGTTAATTTATTTTTTTCGCATATATTAATTTATATCTAAGAAAAAAATTTAAATTTTCTTTCTCAATGGGTAGTATAATAAGGAAAACAGTTTCTTATATGATAATGAATATTTCCATCCATTATATATTAAATTTCGCCCCTAATGATGGCTTATAATTTCATAAAAACACTTCTTATATTATCATGCTTCCAAAATTATTTTTTTACTTGAAACCTAAAACTCTTTTCTTGTTTAAATTGTATATTAAAATTTAATTTTGAATTTAAACGATTTAAAATTATAAATCTATATAATATAATGTAAAATATGACACCACTACACATGATGTAAAATCTTCATTTTTATATAGTGAAATCTGCTAATTTATTAATTTAATTAATTTTGCTTAATTCATAAAAGAATAAAATTTTTATGAAACAACCCAACTCAGCAAAATTTAACTTAATTAGAGTTTTAATATAAATTTTATTCTGAAAATTTTGAATTACTATGATTTCTTTTTAATCAAACGATATCCATACATTAATTTTTGTGATCTTAATAACGATTATTATAATCTATAACTGATAAAATACAATATATAATTTTTTTATTACTCATAAGATTACTAATAAAATAATCGATAAGACTGGTGCAGCAGAAATGGAATTTCATCCCTCATTAGTATAATTAAGCAAAATATTTATGAATAAATTTATAGAGAGGAAGATATTCTGACTCAGTGTCACATATATTTTTCTCATTTCATCGTTAACGCTTAATTTTCAAAAATCATACTAGATTTGAATTTTCTCAAATATTTTTATTTTAACTTATTTTAATTTTTATAAAAATATTTTTGCTATTGAAAAAAACATTTACTGTAAGGTTTAAATAAATTTATTTACAATAAGCTTTGATATACTTATTCCAACCATTGTTGTATATTAATCATATTAAAAAAATTGCGTTTAAAATGAATTAAACATATTGATTTAAAATTTGATTAAATCAACACGTTGGATTAGATTTGACAAATCAATACGTTATACTAAAGATGATTTAAAAATTTGAAATTTTTTTGTTTGACACAATTAAAACTATTTAAATTTTAAATTCAAAGAATAATTTAAAATACTGTGGTATTCTGTATTTAAAGATGTATCTGACTAAGAAATGTAAGCACTTGGAATTTCCTTATTTTGTAGCTTAATCTTTATGTTACCTATTTAATCTTCTACGATACATAACTTGAATAATTTATTTTTACGGTGTCTAAAAGACCTTCTGAAATATTTCTGTGGTGGCTAGAATATATTGGCATGAAAAAATTCTTGAGTGATTTCTTTATTATTCCTTGATTGATAAAATATAATAATTAAATAGGTCTTTAATGTAATAGATTAAAGAACAATATACATTTTTATGAAAATGGAAAGATAATGCCAATACTGATAAAATATAATATCAGTTAGTATATTATTTTATAAAAACTATTGTAAAATGTCGGAACATTGTTAAAAAATGAGGATAATATTTATCCGAATTTTTATTAATATTCCTATATAAATTCGGACAAATAATTTTATAAAATAGACTATATCAAACAATATTCCATTTTATAAAATTTATTATAGATTATCAGAATATCGATAAGGTAGAATATCAAATAATATTCTATTTTATAATATATTATTCTATTTTATATATCTACAAATCTATATCTACAAATAAAATGATATTCCATTTCATTTGATATTCTATTTTATCGATAAAATAGAATATTAAATAATATTCTATTTTATAAAAATATAATAAATACTGGAATATTGACGAAATAGAGTATCGAAAAATATTCTATTTTATAAAAATTATAATAGAAATTTAAAATATCGATAAGATAGAATATCGCAGTTAACAAAGGATATAATATATTAACATAGCTTAAGTAGTTTTCTACTTAGTTTCTATCTTTTAGTTCCCTTTTTCTTGCATAAATATCTTTATTCTTTTTCATAAATCCACGTTGAGATCGAGATGGAAAGGAAAAGATAATAAGTAAGCATAGAAGCGAAACTTAATGATACCCTATCGCCATTTTCTACTTGCTCGTTAGTTGCATCCATCAGTTTCGATGTGTTATCAGTAGACCATAATACTAATAATTTCTTTCAGCCTAACAATGTTGATGGGTAATAATGTAGTTTTTTACCGGAAATAACGAGTTTTACATGAGATAGCTCCTTTGCATTGTTTCCTTTTCTTCATTTTATTAGTTTTTATTCTCATATATGCTTTTTATCTGTGTTTGATTCTAATTTAACGATAAAATTAAAGTAACAATAAATATTTGTATCAGAATCCAATGTAATGTTATTAAAGATGTACAAAATAGGAAAATTAACTTGAAAAGAAGAATGTATGTAATCATTTGCATTTATGAAATTGAAGACTGTTTAATAATTTGTCTACTTATTACATTCTAAACGTGTTTCAAAGGATAGAGTTTCGTATAACAATTTTTTTTTGTATCTTGAGAACAATAAATCATAAGTTGAAAATATATTTTTCTTGTTTTTAGCATTAGGCAGTGATATTCATAAATTTTGTTGCAATGCGAAGTAAATAATGTCACCTTTATGTTCAGTTAGTAACCACCTAAAAAGAATAGGTTTTCAATTATGTATAATTATTTTCTTTGATAAGCCTCGCGAAATTGATTCAACTATAAAAATTTGATATCTATTGCATTTTCTATTAAATGTTGCATAACTAGTCAAGTATGGATGAAATTTTGAATTGTATTGAAAATATAATTCTTGATAACTTATTTCTATATCACTTAATTAAAGAAATATGCTTGCAATGATAACATATGCCCATAGAAACTTGATTTTATCTAAATACTAAATCAAGCTGTAATAAATAGTATTTTTTCTAAGTAAATGTATTATGTCATTATTTTTATAGCAGATATTTTTATCACAATAAACTAAGGCAGTGATGGATTTTAATAATGGTATACTAAAGTCGATCAATTTCCTGAAAACTCAAGAGAGTTGGCGAATTTTTATTAACCTATGTTTCCACTCTGCGAAACGTTGGTAATATTTCAACGAAATTTGAAACACGAGTTCATTATCACCATGAATAATAATTCTCTTAAGAATTGCTATGCATCCAAAAATGATAGAACGAGGTAAAATAGTAGTAGAATGTAATGGAATTTCACATATCTTTACAAACTTATTTGAAATTCGTCATATGTATTCATTATTATCCCTAAAAATTTACTAAAAGCAATTTCTAGAACTAAAAAATGGTGAAAGATGGTTAAGGGAATATATTACGTTATTCCAAATGCATTAGAAAATTCGATTTAAAAATAGGCATGTTTTTGATTTATTATAACACGCTTTTATTAAGACATTGGGTAAGCTTGCGAAACGATCCAGACCATCTGAATTCTTAAAATAGGATAACAAAAACGAGCGACATATTAAGAGATTTAGGTACAGTTTATGTTTTAAAACCATTTGGTTTGATAATTTCTTAATTATGTTCATTATTAAAATCTAAGAACTTCGATCTGACATTTCTTGTAAAATAGAAGAGGGAACTCTTACAAGATTTAGAATAAAATTACGCCAAAATATTGTTGAATTTCGTAACATCGGAGTGACATATGCGCTTGTTAGGACAAGAAACAATCCATGGCAATATTAAATCATGTTATTTACTTCAGTAAAAATTATGGTAGGACTATAAATGGAATATTTTTGCCTAAATATTTCTAAAAGCTGTTCTATTTAGATACGAGAAATTCATGTATACTCTTCTTAGTACAAGGAAGGACTAACTACAGCACTAAAGACAATTACTATTTCGGTTAAAGAGATGAGATGAAGTTAAAATAAAAAGGACAGGGGTATTTCTACTTCCATATTTTGATCTCCGTTTCTTATAAGTTCAAAAGAGAAACTCTTCCAAGATTTGGAATGTTAATTTGCAGAAGTTTTAGAATTTGGGAATATGAAACAGATATACATGCGCCTTATTGGCCAAATGATATTACTTGTTGTTTGTTTAGTTAAAAAGATGAGATTAAAGTAATGGTAGGCGAAAAAATTTTAAATTATAAGTTGCGCTTATGCCTGCATATATAAAAGTTGTATGTTTGTTGGCATACATATATTGCATATACAGACAGATGCAGATATTTCTTCGCAACAATGTAATTTTTCGAGTTACATTAACAAAATTTAATACGTAACAGTATCAATTTTGAATTTATAATAATTGGCTTTATGAAATTAATATAAACAATCAAATTGTCTAACGTTAGGTAACATGGCATAGCAACTGTATAGGCAACTTATAAGAATTAAAAAAAACAACAAGGATTAGAAATTTATTCCATAGTTTCACGATAACCGTCAGGATAAATTAGACACCCAAATCAATGTTTAAAAATCAATTGTACTGAGTCAGAATGTAAAAAGTAAAAGTGTTCGCTAGCTATATTACAGATAATTCATAATAACTAGAAAAATGAAATGAAAATTAGTCTAGATTATTTTCAAGCAAATTGTAGTTCTTAGAATTAAAAACACAGAACTGCGTATAAGAAAAAATCTAGGAAATATTAATAAAATAAGTATGTTAACAAAAAGGGAAAATCTTATTGAACTTTAGCAAACACCCTTATTTTAATATATGTTTCTCAAAATTCTAAGAGTTTGTAGTCTCCAGTAGCGCTATTTATTGAGAATGAATTAAGTTAATTATTTGTTTTTGTGTTTCGGAAATTGAAAATGCCATTAATTATTTAATTTTTCGTTGTCTTGTTTAATATTTGAGAGAATTTGTAAAACACTTTGAAAAAGAATTTTTATCAAAAAAATCTTAAGCAAAGGTTGTTATTGTAGAAAGCAAGTTGGAAAATATAACGGTATAGTTAACACAAATATCTTGAAAATTAAGGGAAAATTTTAATGAATTTTTATTTTAATAGATCTTTCTTCAAACTTAAAACAATTGTAATCTCCAGTAGTACTGCATTGATTTACCAAGGATGAACTCGCCAGTATTTTTCTTGTTTCTGTAAAAATAAGAAAGAATTTGTAAAATAATTTACTTTAGAGTTTGAATGGTGATTTTATATAAAGTAAAATTAACTGATATTATTTTTATTTTCTCTCTAGAAAATACGAATATCTTTTTTTTTTTGTGGTTAAAACAATATTGCTGTAGCAATATTTATTTTTTTTTTCTCCTGATAATGACAAATATTGCCCGAAGACGTTCTTTCTTATTGCAAAAGGAATTATCATTTTCACAACCTTGAACATAATAATGGATACTGCTTCAATGTTTTCATGACCATTAAAGACCTCAGGTTGGAAGACGCACATCGAATATCAATAGACTTTGTCACCCCATTTGGGTCAACAACACTTGTGAGGTTATGGAGATCAAAAGGTCCACAACGCTCGTCAGTGAAAGTTTGGCTTCTTGATTGAGATGCAGGTGAAAAAAAAGCCAAGATTGATTGATTGATTAAACGATCAAATAATTATGATGTAAATTCCTTAATGCTGATGATCTTCCATCATGAAAATTGTAACTATGGAATACATTTTTTTCTGACATTTACTGGTTTTTTTGTGAGAGTTTTAGTTATACAGTGTTAGATGGTACTGAAATATAATAATAATAATAAAAAAAAACCCATCACATTATGTTTATGACATCATATAATAAAGGTTGTATTCAATTAATAGAATAACACGTTCACATAGATTGCATAAAATATTTTCTTTTACTTTTGGGCATAAATTGCAATAAAAGTTTTATGTTTTATTTTATGTTAGTGAAAAATTAATTTTTTAATTTATAAATTGTTGGTAATTTTTATATGTGTTAGTTCCAATGGTTTTTTAATTTGTTAGTAGATTTATTTCAAATTCTAACGAAAAATTACATTTACTTTATAATATCTATCAATAATTTCTATGTTATTTCAACTGTTAATATATAGTTATTAAAAATACTGGCAAACAATAATATTTATATTAATGTTTTTATATTTTCCTAACTATAAAATGTATTCCTAACTATTAAACTATTCCTAACTATAAAATGTTAAAGTTTTTTATGTTTTAAAAAACATAATGTATATCAACGAATTACAATGGCTTTTATACTATTATAAATTGACTTTTGCTTTTATTCAAGAATAGATAAATAATATGATTTTTACTCTGCCTAATGAATAACTCATAGTAAACTTGTTATTTATTAAAATTTTGTAAATTTATTTTCTATCTTATTATTAAAATTGCTGACCAGAAAAACATTTTTTATATATTTTGAGATTTTCTCACATTTTCCAATTTGTTAAAGACATTACTGAAAATTAATAATATTTTTACTAAAGGTTTGATATTTCCACATGTTATAATTAATTTGCAAATATCAAAAAATGTAATTTTTTGTCAATTGTACCTTCAAATATGAGTTTTGGATTATGATAAAATTCCAAATCAATTGGTAAAATTATATCTAACATATGTAGCTGAGTAGACGAACCATGGACTATACCTTAAGGTTAACGGTTTTGAATACTCGCCTATCACCAAGCGCCTCATAATCAATTGAATCTCGTTCAGTTGACGAGGTCACATCTGAGTTGGCACCTCCTCTCCATATCTACGCCACACAATTTATTCCAACACTCTAACTCAGTACAATAGATCAGACAACAAATTTGCAATAAAAATTTTCCTTTGAAGAAATTAAGAAAGTTGTGAATCCCTAAGAGATAAAACATGAAATTAATGAAAAAAATGTTTGGAAATCATACCCTCTCATTATTTGATGTTTATCTCGAAATAAAATAATCTTCTCTCATTTTTTTTCATTATTATTCCTTATTCTTCATAATGAAGAATATCATTATTAGTCAGTTTTCTTACTGAAATTCTACTGTAATACATCAACAAATTTAACCAATACCATATTCAAACTTTAACGGCACATAAGGTTATTCAAAAATAAATTCCTAAGAAATTTTTGAAACCCTTATTATTCAATATTTTATCATCTGAATAAAAATTCTATGTTTCTGATTCATGTTTCTTTACTTGTTGTTTTGTTTAAATTGGAAAACATTTCATTAAATATACTTATTTAGATTCAATTAACTCCTTGAATGTAGTAATTCATAACATGCAAAGAATGTTAAAGGGAACACGCAATTAGACGGCTTCTCATAATCCTTTGCTCCAAGCACCTTCATTTATTTACTGATGACAGATTGACAAATAAAGTTTGGAATGCTGTTTGAAGAAAAAATATAATTGCTAATCAGTCTTCTCCAATTTGTTGGATTATTAGATCTCAATACATTTCAAGCATGTGGAGTTGCTTATCATTTATAAAACATGCTTATTATTGGCTTTTATGATTGTCAGATTATTGCCTACTGACACATTTTTTGCTGTGGTGATACGTCGACAAACTAATTGAAATCTTGAAATTTTTCCCATTATTATTTTCTTAAAAAAGAAAAGTTCAAAGCGTATTTTCCAAGGCTACATTGTACCTTTACTTTCTTTTTGATTTTTGGTTGTTTGGCACGAATCAAAAAGTTGGCGACTTTCAGATGCAACCCAGAGACACCATTCAAAATGTCAATGCGCCAAATTAAAAACTGTAATGAAGTAAGCAAGAATTGGCTCTTCATTCATTGCAAATATCTCTGCTCTGTAATTATTTTTTGATGCTGTGAATCACATCACAAGAAAGATCTAAGCTGTGTTTCCAAAAACTGATGATTGTCAGACGGTCATTATTGACAAATAACACATTTTGTTGGCGCACTTTTGATTTCGTATTATACAAATGTCGAATTAATTTAAGCACAGTAGTATTAACGAGAAGAAATATTTTTTAATCTCATCTGCTTCAAAAATGGTATCTTTGATAGATCTGGCTAATCATACACCTTTGCTTCTTCAAAAAGTAGTGCATATAAATACATACCATATACATGAAATGCTTATCGTGACGTTTTGGATATAAATGAACTTTTCAAGTAAATTATTCTAAATTGAATTTAAAGAAAGCAATAGTTAATATTATATAATAATTCATCAAAACCTAAAATTTCATGTTAATTTAGCATTATTTTTAAAAAAATATATTGTTTAATATTTTGTGTAACAAGAGTTTTATTTGATAAATTTTCATGAAAAGATATGCCGTGGATAACATTATATTGCATTTGATTAAAATCAGAATTTTGACTTCTTAGAAACACAGACAAAATTATTTCTGTTTTTTATTTTTAAATACAGTTCTAATGAAAATTAAAAACATAATACAAATATTACCATTTATTGCCTTATAAATAATTAAAGAGGCAGATATTTATGTATTTACACTTCTAATTTATTTAATAAATTGAAAATAATAAAAGGTAAACACAAATGAATGATTAAAACTTTTAATTTTAGGGAAAAAATAAATTAATCCTGTGAATTTTTCCAAATTATATCCATTGATTACCTATTTCATCAAGTATATTAAATTTACTCAATCATTTTTTCAAACAAAATTTATCCAGCATGCAAATTTTAATATATAATAATGTTAATCAGTGGACTCTTATTAAATGAAGAATGTAATATTTTATAAAAAAGTATCAAATGCAACAACTAATTTTAAACTAATTTTCTGACATTTATCTCTAATAAATATATATTAAAGCCAATATTTTTTTGACTAATTTATGAGCATTTTTCTTTTTACGATTCACCTTAAAAAATATATGTTGATAATATTAAATAAAATAGGATCAAACATTTTTGTAATTAATTTCCAACTATTCTTTTCTGATGGGTTCTATTTATTTACTTATGAATCATTTGCGAAGTATGTTTCCAATATTAAATAATATTAAATTAATTTAAATAGTGTTAAATAATATTATAAAGTATATATTGACAATATAAAATATTATATATTAGTTTTTAAATTAATTTCCTTGCAATATTAATGATCAGTCATCTTCCATTGTAGAAAATATGTTTTGATAATATTACATAAAATTAAATTTAACGTTTTTAATTAATTTTCAAATATTTTATAAGATTTAATTAGTCATGATCCCTTTTAGAAAATATTTTTGACAATATTTTATAAAAAAAAAATTAGAACCTTACTTACGACCTTTCTTCTCTGATCAATCTTATGCATTCAGGGATGATTCATTCTAAAAAAAATTATCATATATGAAATAAAAAATTTAAATGAATATGTATTTCTCAAAGGGAAAGTTTAAAATAAACAAAAACCTTTATTAATTAATTTTTTCTTTGAAATGTGAAACGTAAAGTGACATATAAAATTTTTAGTTAGTATGTTTTCAATGCATGTGTAATAATGTTTATGTTATAAAAATTTATAATTAACGATGTGATAAATATCTGATTCACTGTTTAAATACTGAAGTTTTTATTTCATGTATTCACATAAATCTGTGCTTCAGAACTCTAATTATTTGCAATTTCTCAATTTTCATTCATTCTTTTAATTTTCATATTACACGTGCAGAATTTCAATCATTGGAGACGTGATTCATTGAAAATTCACTGTCTAAGTTTTGAAATTTCATTTTTTTTTCCTTTTTGCACCAATGTTTATTCAGAATTTTTGTTTTTACGATTTTAACCATTTTTGATTAAGATATTCCTTCCATTATGATTGGATTACAAAATCCGAATCACAAGAAAATGAAATAATAATTCTAATATATTAACAACATATTAGCATTTTATTTCTACTTATACCAGTTTTTTTTAAAGTGAAACTAATCCAGAATTCAAATTACTCACAATTTTTTCACTTAATTCTTCTTTTCATTGAATCAACATAATAGAATTGCATGTATTGGAGAATGATGTTGCACCAGCATTTACTAGCTTCATTTGGGCTATATCAATTAGATATAGCCCAGATTGAGCAATTAGATATAGCCCTAAATATAAAACCGGATGGGATTCTTCCTAATTTAGAAACAAGGACCAGGCAGAAGATCCCCGAATACTTGACCGACCATCCCTAGAGGTATTATTTTGTTTGGAGGGCAACCTATTTAACGTGTCCCAGCCTCCTTTAGTGAACACGACACGTATCTTCGGTTAAGCCTGTATTCAAACTCACTTTCTTTCTATTTGGTTGTTAGGAAAGTCATTTCGTTTTTTCCACCTGCATCAGTTTTTTGCTAACCAACCATTTTATGAGTATGAAATCATGTTAAGACCAGAAAAATGGAAAAAGGTATTGGATAAACAATATACAATTCAATAAAACATTTATTCGCTATACGTTTTTCATTTTCATATAAAACGGAATTACTTTCCGAACAATCCAATATAATGACAACGACATCTTAACCAGGTCGTTGCAAGAGGATATAATAGCTGTTTAGTTTATTGACTCTAAATAAATTTTTCTACTCTTTATGCCAAAGTTACTAATAAAATTTCTTTGCAGTTCCTACCATCCAAAATTTTTATTCGATTTTGTGGTACGCGCGTTAGACTTCCAATCATCGATTCCCACGTACCTGTGAAAGTTTTATTATTTTAATTTAAAATAAGTCAATCGTGACAGCCTAAGTCTCATGAATCGATAGTTTGTGAGCGGAGCCAGGAATCATTAGCAAGCGTTAATCGCCTTGTTCTGACAAGACGGCTCTTTTCACCCGTTATGTGGGAAACGCCAGCCTCATCTGCATGATTCCCTGCTTGTTAAGTTCGTGAAGCCCAAAAAGAGATCTGGAATCGTGTTGTTCTGATTCGACCTCTACAAGGTCGATGTTAAGGACAACGCTAGGGGCAAGGTTGATTCATTAAAAAGAAAGGGTTGCCTCAGCAGATCTGATCGAATGATCGCCAAGGGTGGTTGATTAGCGAAATACTATTGGACTCTTCAATAATGCATAAGAGTGAAGTCATAACCACTTTAACGAGTATGCAAGCAATCTCAAGATATAAATTTTTTTTTTTATATTATGATGACTTAATTGCTAAACACATTCCCGACAGTATAAGGCGGATGTTTTCGATTCAAGAGCATAACTGCTGAAGAAGACATTCTGACAAATAATTATTATTCTCACTTTGGTGGGGTATTTTGCTGAAATTTGAACATTAATATTCAGCGTTAAATGCGTGCAATAATTTATCTTGGTACATTAAATGTAAGAATTTTTATCATCAAGTTCTAAATTGATTTCATTGATTTATTATCATTAATATCAATTATACATTATATAAAAATAAAATTTTTTGCCATTTTATTTCTTGTAAAGTTGTATTCTTGTGTATTAATTTGTAATAAAATTTTATTAAATGAATTGATTAATTTACTTTAAGTATAATTCTTACTGAATGAGTATACTATAGTATTTAAGTACTCACTACTAGACAAATCTGCTTACTGTATATCAATTTGCAGCAAATCTAATTGGTTTAATTTGTAATATTATTTTGTAAATATAATAAGTAACTATACGAAACATGTTTAAACTTAAAATGTATGTTCCTTAAAACTTTATAATGTATTAAACAGATAATATGTTTTTACTTGGCTATATAAAAACTTTTTTACTTAGAATTTATGCTGCTATAGAGCTTATATATAGTTATTTATTAATGACTCAAATAATTAAAAAAGAGGGATCTATAAACCACTGACATTTTAAATAAAAAATGTTAATTTTTCTTATTTCGTTTTATTTTGCGATTTTAACTTAAATTGCTTATTTAGCATAAATTTCTGATTTTGCTACATTTATGTTTATAAAATATTGTTGAATCTATTTAGGCTACGTTTAAGTGCTCACTACTAGACAACAATTGTTATATTTTTACCACTAGATTAAGTGGACACTACATACAAGGATTAATTAGACACTAATCTGCAGTTTGATGTGGATTCTAAACTACTTCTTATATCCAGCTTGATGACATGGTTGGATTCAAACCTACTTACGATTGAACTGAAAGTTAAACCACTAACTATTCAGCAGCCAATTCGGCAAGCAGAAATGGATGACTATTTAGAGCGCTTTATAATGATAATATTTTTTAATTTTGTTTCTAAAATGCTTTTAAATTTTAAATCAAATTGTGCTTATGAATATATATTAAAATTTCTTGTTTCCGCACCTTGTATAGAAGCTATTAAATTCTTTAAATAATATGCATGATTAGTCTATTATCACCAAGCAGTAAATACATTTATATTATATGTACTTAACAATACATATTTCGATATTTTTAGCAGAACATATTTAATCTCTTAAGCATTAAAATAATAATTGATTTATACCAAGATTTTTATTACGTTAGTTAAATAGTTCTTTTTTTTACTTTGTATTACACTCAAACCTTTTTAATCAGCGTGAAATAATCAAAATTAATATTAAAAAAACTTACGATTATTTTCATGACAATGCATTTAGGTGTCTGTTGTATTTATATTCAGCTTGTTTATATTTTTCGATATTTATAGTTGTAATAAATTTTATCAAAACAACATGTATTTTTTTCAACAATCAAGAATATGATTTCTTATAAATTTAGCTAAAAATATGTGTTTAGTACTCATATCTTTGGATTTAAGTCTAAATAAACTAAAACGTTACTGCCTTTTTTAACCACTCTCATGATATTTTGAATCTCCCATCTTTTATTTTATTTTCGTAAAAACCTCAAATTTTTATCGCCAAAGATGAAGAAAATTTCCAGCCAAAGATGGCTGGAAAGAATTCCTATTAACTGCAACCGCTGTTGCCACTAGGCGACATGTTTGATGACTGCAACTCCCTGTCTCCTCCATTTGGTGGGGAAATAAAGGGATGAAACCGCCCCCAGGTGTGTCGAGGAACATTTTCTCCCCATTAAGTTGGGTAATTGGCGGGTGTTTAAAGACTTGATGGCGCAGAAAAACAGGCAGTATTGGCCCTAGGATTGAAGGGTGGAACAGTTTCTGTGTCGTTGCTTATATTTTTTTTAATCATTTCTAGTTCTCTTCTTTTTGAGTGAGACTTGATTGAAAATGTCATTTGCGGTGGATATTCTGGACACAAATATGTGGTGACTGGCGATCTATGACGCAACGTCAACTAAAATTACATCCTGCGTTTTTTAGATAATTAAATTGACGCGAATGGCATCAAGAAGATATTTTTTAAAAAATATAATAATTGTATTTTTTATAAATCATTATTATGTTTTATAATGAATTTAATTAAAAAAATTTTACATATCATACTCAAACCATTATAAAATAAAAATTATTAAAATTATTTTGCTACAAATAAAAATAAAAATAATTGTTTTTATCTACTCTTTGTAATAGCAGGTGATTCTTTGTGAAGGTGAATTACCTAATTTATAATAAAATAAACTAGATAAATTAGTAAAATATTTTAGGTTTGTTCAAAAATCCTTCTTAAATAAAAATACATTATAATATATTATTTTATTGATTCATTTGCTTAAAAAAATTAATAAAAGAAATTGTTAAATGGACAGATTATATTAAGAAACATTATTAAGTTGGTCTATCATTATTAAATCAACCTTATGTGTGAAAACAACATTACTGTTTTTTCACGTTAATTTTATAATAAAAATTTATCATAAAATTGTTTTTGCTAAATTTATTTGTCTTTTAAGAGCTTGTCACACACTTCAAGTTAGTTATATCACAGAAACGTTATCTTTGTTTTACAAAAATGTAAAGAGTTAAATTTTTTATCATAGCTTCAGTAATAAAATTTTTATACATTTAAATATATATATATATATATTCTCAGTTTGAATAATTGAAGTGAATGCTCAATAATGTGAATTTTGAAAGATTTTAAAAAATTCTATTAGAGTTTAATATTGCATTATTAAATCTTGATAAAATAATTTTGCTTCATTTTTAACAGTTTAATGGAAATTAAACAGCAAATATATGTGGAGCTCTAAAAATTTATATATTCTTTTTGAAATGTATTGTTTAAATACGCAAGACCAAGTCAGTATTAAATAATATTTACACATTTTATTTTCCTTGATGTTGTTTACTTCTCAATTTTTATAAGACATTTTTTGACACCCAAATTGTTTTTATAATTATTTGCTTTGACTTTGTCACTTTACATGAGATTGTTAAAGACTTGAAAATTATTTCAGTAGAATTTTCAAATTTATGAATTATAAAAAAATTTCAGGTAAAATTAATTTAATATTATTAATTACGTAAACTAATCTGATGAATACTTAAACTTGATTTGCAATACGAAATTATATGATATCTCTTTTTTCTCTAAAATTAAAAGTTTAGAATATACTTATGAAATATTATATTATTACGTCGTCTACATATTCCACTTTTATGGTGAATCTTTAATTTAAAAAGTATCGTATTAGCAAAATATAAAGAAACATTTAAGATCAATTGTATATATAATGAACGTATGGGTTTTTTTTTCTTCTTATGCGTTCATTATAAATACAATTACAAGTTCTTAATTTCCTCACTTATGTTGATGGTTAATGGATTATGTTTTTAAATATGGTCATAGTTAATAACTCCAAACTAATATAAATTTATAAATTACAAGTTATAAGTTAATAATTATATTAATTTAATTTGTTTTAGAAAATATTTTCTGAGACATTATCAAGAAATTAAATATAAATAAATTTAGTAAATAATAAAGTAGTGTTTTAAGGACTTAATCATTTTCTTTCTTATATTTTATAAAACTTATTGATGTACCTTATGTGTAGAAACAAGTTGAACATTTTATGTTTAATGCAGTATTTATGAAAATATAAAATTTGGTAATAAAATTGCAAATTTAAGAATTTTACATTAAAGGATTTCTGCAATCATCGATGTCCTTTTTCCCAATTAATTTTCTTGAAAAACTGATATTCTATCTTTAGTAAAAACTCTTCTTAAAGAAAGACATTTTTCTGCAAAAATCACAACGTTTTTGGTACAATTTTTCAAATCACAACTATATCTGTTGTAAGATTTCCTCTGAAAATACAATTATTAAACCTTTTATATTCGTTAAGAAAGCAATTAAATGGCCATATTCTTTAATACTACCTATGGAAAAGTCACAAAAAAGGCCGATTCTTGTCTAAGATGGATCCTTGTTTTTAGTATCACAATTAAGTAATAAAATTTTTTACCGCATACTTCGTAGCAACTTTCGTAGCCGCTGGCTTTTTGAAAAATTCTTCATGGTTTGGTAATTCAAAATATCTAAGGTTTCAGATAATTTTTTACGTACAAAATTGCATTTAACTTTAGTTTAAATAATAAACTCAGATAGTTCAATTTTCCTTTTTAACATACTAAAAAAAATGTTTAATTTTTATAGTTTTTACATTTTTGAATATTAAAAACTTGAATTTTTCAGACATATGAACTAAATATTAATTTTCCATAATTTATTGAGTCCATTGTAATTAAATATTAATAAAAATGCATCAAACTTGTGTACCTTATTATTTAATATTAATAATATTTTTTCCAACTATATAGTAAGAGTTAAAATACTATAAATAATGTAATTAATAAAACTTTTTTACTATAATAAATTACTATAAAATATGTAATTGATAATGTATTAATGCGTTCATCCAAGCTGTTATAAATATTAAGAGTTTGCTTAAATGTATTTTTCACAAATTAAAAAGAAAATTTTTTTAGTAAATATTTGGGCTTACTCATATCTTGTTCTTTATACGATTGCTGATATTTTTTAATTTCCTTTTATAAATTTTTAAATATTTTTATTTGTTAGTCAGATATTGAAAATTGCATTTTTAAATAGATTTCAGTTTAATTTTATTGATTAAATAATTATGTGTTCACCTTGATTAAGATGATTACTATTGTTTCAAAAAATTTTAAATTCCTTATATGAATAACTGAAAATTATTTTTTTCCCTAATTATAAATTTTTAAGATGTATTTGTTCCAAAATCACACTAAAAGTTAAATTATAGGATTATCATAATTTTATCTAACATTGATAAACGAAAATTAATAATATTAATGTAAAAATACCACCAACTTGTTTGGTTTTAACCATGAATTTATTTTGAGTTTATCATTAGGATGAAAAGTTAAATTTTTCTGCAGACGAAAAAAGAAAAGACAAAACACAAGAAAAAAAAATTAATGCTACTCCACTGCTAATAGAATCCAAACTGATTGATTTAGTTTCATTCTAAGATATCAATCTAATTTATTGATCATAAAATACAAACGCTTATGCCATATATTATAAAATATCAGATCACTCTTTTATTTATAAGTAATGAAAACTAGGAGTGGTAAGGACTCGGATAAAAAAAATTCTTTTAATTCCTTAGCTAAATAGTTCATATTAATTAAGTAATCCTTTTTACTGAAATATGTAGTTTCATAGACAGCATGAGGAGACAGTTGGCTTTCGTTTGGACGGTAATAGACCCTCTCCGAAGATTCTACTTTCGTCTAATGATGCCAAAAGTAGCATGATGAAAGTTAGAAAATACCTAACATTAAATGCGTCATGAATTGTTTATTATAGAGCTCGTGATTCATGTCTTTCTTTCTAATAAAGCTAAAGAATGTTTTGGTTGGAGGTAAAAAAAAAAAAAATGTTGCGCAATTTATTAATGTAAATAACTGTCTTCTGAGGTCAAGTACACAAAATCGATACAAAAGCCTGGGCCTTAGGCTCTTATTTTTGGTTAAATATAGGACCAGAAGCTAATGATAAAAAAAAAGTATGTGATTCGAATCCTTTGAAAGCATCACAAATTATTTCAGAACTGAATTAGAGTTTGGTTGAAAAATAGGCTTAGGAGTTGGTTAGAAATATTATAGAATTATTACGAAAAATTATAGATTTAATTAATTAATTAGATGTGATTTTGATTTTAGTGTTACATAAATTATAAGAAAACTTTATTGAAATTACCTGAGTAGTTTGAATTATGTAAGAGGTAAATTGTAGAATGACTTCATATATGAAGATAACTTGTACCATAGTTTGTCGTACTCTTTGTTATAATATTTAAATTTAAACTATTATTGAGGCATTTTATCAGATGATATTTTTCTTGACTTACACTTGTTTACTGAAAGCGAGAAATATGTTGTACTTTATTATTAAAGAAAAATATGAATAGAAATTTTATGAAAAATTTAAATAATTTAAATAAATATATTTATGATCGAAAATATTATTCATAGTATCATGAATAAATTCAAATTTTTAAAATTATTGGATATTTGCCTTTGCCAAATAGATTAACTTTACTTTTGTAATTTACTAAGATTTAATTAAAAAAAGCTGTATGTAATATATATGGATATATTCTCTATACAATTCATTTATAGTAAGAAATAATTCCACAAAAGGCCGTACGACAATAATAAAAAAACGTTAGTTTTAAAAATATGTCTTTATTTATTATTTTTCTCAACTTCATGTTTTATGGAGTTAATCGATTTGGAAAATCAAGAATTCAAATGAAGTCATTAATTTACACTTTCATATAAAATTCATTAATCTGGCTTTTAATTTTATATTTGGTTTTTGAATTTTGTATTTCATTAAATTTCGGTTAAATAATTTAAATGTTAAAACTATTAAAGAGTAAAATATTTTACAGTTTACTTGCAATGCAATAATATCAAATATTAAATGTCTAACTATAATAATAATGTATTAAAACCTTGTATTAAGTATGAGGGAACGTTTTATGTTTATTTTTTTTTAAAAAGCATAAATTCGTTATAGTATATGTAAGATTTAGGAAAGCAATTCTGACATTTTATTGGTCATTAAGTCTACGCTGAGATTTATGGTCTTCATATAGTCTTTCTATTTGATTTTGTGGTTTTCTTATAACGAGTTTATTCAACTGGAAAAATTAAATTGCTTTCATTTTACTGCTTGCAGATTAAAATTTCAATAGATGAAATATGAATGACATTTGTGGATATCTTATGATAAAAAAAATTTAGATCTTTCTTTTTTATAACAAATGAGGAAATCATCTGCGGTTACTCACTTCCCCCACAAAACCCTGTTATTAAGTGAGAGATGGAAAAACATCCGGAAAATGCTGAACTAAGTGAGTGCTAACATAACTTTTCGAGCCTGTTGACAACAACCGTGACGACAATAAAAGTCCAACTAATGTGTATAAAAATTGATATTGCGTGGTGATTCATGGAACAACGACTCCGTCACAACTACAAGAACAATTGAGATCTTCTGGTTTACTTTGTCTTCTGGTAATTTTGCGTACATGATTTAAGAGCCTGATTATAATGATTATGATACTGTGTGTGGTGAACGGTAACATCGGGTATAAATTATACAGTAACAGCAGCAAACAATTTACTACCCTCTATTGATGAATACTGCTTCATGGCTTTTTAAGTTACATAAATATATTCATTACCGTTACATTTATTGCTCTTGCAAGTCAATTGGAAACTGCTTTGACTATTTGCAATATAAAATTATGCTTTTATTGTGGCTTTTTAACTGTGACTTTAGCCAAACTTCAAACTTTATTCATCATTCTTCAAGGGACAGATGCAATCTCTCAATGAATGTGTCTGAGTTATAACAAAAAATTTTCTCTTCCTGCAAAAAAGAATATTATATGGATTGTACAAATATTTAAATGGTAATAAAGTTTACAGTGACGAATATTGCAGATCTGTGAGTCGTATGCAGTCCTTAGTTAAAATCAAATGTAGTTTCCTTCGAAAATTGTTCTATTTTTACTCTGAACTGTTTGAATCCATATTGGCTAGTGTTACTTCGGTCAGTAAGATAGGAATAAATTTCCAATCTTACTGGTGTAGTTCTGCAAGAGCTAGTACAAATGGTTCAGGTTGTGTGTGTAGGTGAGTTTTTGTTCAGTCTTCATGTTGAAAAAAATAAAAAATATAATGGAAATACAATTTTATTGCACGTATGTACTACAAGCATTCATACTGTTAACGCTACTTCTTATGATTTAAGTAATATTGCAAAATCTTTAACTTTGTGGGTGGATGGTATATCAATTTTTTTATTATGAAAATACATTTTTTTTATCATTGCTTTAAAATTATAAACGAGAATAAATTTTCTGAATAATAAATCAATCATAATTTGCATTTATTTCAATTTCTGATTTTGGAAGGAAATTTATTGAAATATTTTAATAACTTGGCTATAAAAAATATATTAAAAAAAATGAAAGCATAATAACTAAAATAGAAAGATTCAAGATTAGGTTAATAATTATTGGCAATAGAGGGAAGTCATTGTGCCAGATTCGTATTTAAATTTTAAAAACATTTTTTTTACATATAAAAATTGAATTAACAATTTATTTGGATATTTTAAAAAGCAACTTATTTAATTTTTCAACTCAAAATCCTCTGAATTCAAAATTATGAATGGAGATGTTTTCATTTCTGGAATTCATTCTTTTTAAGCAATAAGGTCCCTTGATTTCACTTAGTCGAAAGAATGGCACAATGAGTGAATCTAATTTTTGGAGCTACATTTGATTATATTTTGTAAAATATAATCAACTGATTGTGAATCTTTCTGGGTCCATCTATGTATCTATCGATGTTCTAAGCAATTAATGATTCATATGAGTTTAAATGTTCTTAAATTTGTCTTATAAAATAGATATCGTTAGAAATGAGAATTAAGGCATTACTTAGTTATCGCAGCAATTGATAAACCGATAAATTGAGTAAAAATTAACAAATGAAAAACAATAAATTCTTTTACATCTGACAATTATTTGATGAATACGGCGAATATCATAATATTATTTTTTCAATTGAAACATTTAAAAAATATTGATAATTTTTTAATTTGCAATAAAAGAAGTAGTTTTATTTTTCTAGGATAAACGTGTTACCTTACAATTGAATGTATCTAAATGGACACGGGAAAAAAAAAAAAAAACCGTAAACGAATGTAAATGGGGATGCCACATAAAGATTTGTTACTCGAGATACGGTTCGTCATCAGCTAAAGCCATGATATGCGGGAATCCATTTGAAAAAAATCCTATGGAATGATAAGCCTTTTGATTCCAGATTAAAAACATTAGAAAAGTTATAGAATGCACACAAATTACAAGTATTTAACTTTACCTTGGTTATAAACTTGGAGTCATTTTGACAGCAGTGGCCGTAATAATAATGCAGTATCGCAGTTTTAATTTTTAAAAAAAAATTCTTTTCTGTTTGGAATATTTTTTTTGGTGAAGTGTTCATTAATAAATTTGATTTTAAAATGTTAAAGAATCATTAGGAAGTTTTTCGCAAGCAATAATATAATTTACAATAATTCTTCGAAACTATTGTAAACGGAATCAAATATAAGATTTCTTCATTGAATATATTTCCATTAGATACGATTTTTATACGAAATGAATATACTCAAAATAAAATAGAATGTTCAAAGCAAAATTGTCCAACCTAAAATGACAATTAATGGTAAATTATAATTGATGGAAACAAATTACTAAAAACTACTCTTTTATATTTATTGCACGTAAAAACACAATTTATAACCAACTGATGACAACAAAAAATGAAGTATAGTTGTCATCATTTTTTGTTGTTCAGAGAAAACATGCTTTCCCAAGTTCTGATTCTGTTGTTTTGGTTGCAGATTAAATAACAACAAATTAAGTCAATGAATCTTAATAACTTCTCTTAATGATCATAACAACCGTGTTTGATGACTCGATTGTTCAGCTGAGCTAGTTTCATATTATTCATCCAGAGCGTCGAACGTGATGCTACAAAATAAGACGTAGCTTATATATAATTATTTTTATTTATCTAAAATAAGCTGAAATTGCTTTTCCTTCGTAATAGCGGTAATGAAATAATTTGATGCTGTATATTTGATATAAGAAAAATAACAAAGAAATTGAATAATTATAGAAGTAGGAAACAAAAATGCATTGTAATTATTCTTACGTTGTTTACAATTATTTTTTTAATCGTGAGTATTTAATTTAAGGAATTAATAGGCTTCAGCATATAAGGAATTTTTCAAAACTTCATTTTATATTCGTATATTTTACATTAAAATAATATTATAATAAGATAATATATGCATAAATTAAACAAAAGGCAATAAATTCGATTAAGGTTCACAATTTTTTACAAAAAATTCGCATCTTAGAATTTTTTAATTACTTTTTTATGAACAAAGTGTACCTTTTACCAATAAAAATGCTATATCTTCATATTTTTTATCATTTCTAATTTAACTTAAGGTTTTCCAAATCATAAAATCTAATTTTAATTTTATGAAAAATTAGCAATATAAATTTTTAAGGATTTACAGCAGTATACAATGTTTTTACATATTCTATTCCTTTACTCTAAGAAACTTTATCCTTGAAAAAAAATAATACTATTTTTACCGTCAGACACGGTATCTTAAAATCTTCTCAAATCCTTTTCTACAATACTTTAATCTTGGAAGATACAAAGCCCACAAGGCCATAAATGGAACACATTTTTTTCTTTATATTCTAATAAGAAGTACACACGGAAAGATTTAAGATGTTCAATTATAAAATCTTCCTGAATAATTTCATCAATATCTTCATGGCCAAATGATGTAATATATTTTTTTCTTTTTTAAATAAAATGAGTTTGAAGAAGGATTTTCTTCTATTGAAATTGCTGACTGTTATTTTGCTTTAGCTTAAAAAAGATACTAATATAATTTTCAAGGGCAGCTTAATTTTAAGTTAATGATGACATTCAGGGGGATTTATTGGCTTTAAAAAAACTAGTATTTGCTTTATTCTTAACAGAAATTTTGTTAAAATATCTGATGTCAACGCTTACATAACGAATATATATTAAAATAATAATATTGAAATGATGACGCCACACAATATGATGTCACGCATTTACAGAAAAATAATCTTCCGAAATTTTTTTTAATAATTACTAGTCCACATGTTTTTTTCTGACTGTACTGCAAAATTAATTTCATTTCCTTATAAAACTTTATTTAGTCTTATGATTTTTCTAAGCAAATTTAAAATACATTTTTAATCAGTTAATCCAAATTATAAAATTATTTCTCCTGAACCTGGATTTACTGGGGAGAATTAATGGCTATAAATATCATTTACATAATTGGTTTTTTTCATTTTACTAGATTAAGTTTTGATTAAAAGATATTTTTCTATAATTCTTATCTATTATTAGATATTAGAGTGCTTCTATTTTAGCATACTTTTGAATCACAATTTTATTTATATAATCATTTAATTAGGAAACTAAATTGGTATGTCACAGTTTTGTAGAACTAAAATAACAAAATTGGATCGATAAAAATATTTATTACTGAAGCTTTTAAACAATTTATGACATTATTTTGTAAAGAATAACGGCATAAATTTTATTAAATCCATTATTGGTTTTTTTAAATATAAAGCATATACTAAAGTAACTTTTAAAAATAGAAATTAAATAAAAAATAATTTAAGAAATATAAAAGTAAAAAGATTTGCAATTTTACAAAAAAAAAAAAATAAAAGCATAGTAAATAATTAATTATATATTAAAGTAGTATATAAATCATTTAGTTTAAACGAGAAATTTTATTACATCTTAAAATTATTATATAAAAAAAATATAAAATATAAGAAAAAATAAGGAGAAAAGGATTAGTTAATTTCCAAAGATTTAACACCTTATTTCGGTGACATAAAAACATAGAGACTCCGAGCCAAGTTGCCGAAGAATTAGAGTTTAGCTTTCGGTTCAACAATTTAAAGATACGATTCCTACTCGTTCATGTGGTGCGCAAATTGTGACTATTAAATGACAAACCAGAAATGGTATTTATTTTATGTATGATAAATAAGTTATAATAAGAGTTAAATCTGTTGTTATTTAAACTGAACCTCTTAAGTAACAAATAACAGCGAATAGGAATTAATACGGAAAATGAACTTTTAAGAAAATTGAAACTCATAATAAAATCGTGAATAATAAATAAACACTTGAAAGATTTTTAACAATGCGGATGTTTTCTAATAGAATAGTATAAATAAGAAAGAGAAATCAGCTAGCGATGAAAAATTAAGTGAAAATTTTCACCCTTTCACATAAAAGCTCTTAAAATATTTTACGCATCAGAAGAATACAACAATGTGATTATATAAAAAAATAAATAAAATAAAAAATCTTAACAGCTACATTTTTTAGGCGTAAATTGATTTATTCCTCCACCCTTAGATGACGAGTTTCAGTTTGTATCATACCCCTTCAAAATACTTTCTTGTTTCGCGTGCCATTTCCGCATTTCTTTAATGGATTTCAGTTCTTTTTCATCTATTCGAGATACTAAAGCATTGATATGTGATAGAGGTTTCATGTTGCCAAAATAATGAAGGAAAAAATATCATAAATCGAATCAATCACTTCACATGATGTTCTTCCTTCCTTGTTATTTTACCTGCCATGAGAAACACAACGATATATTTTTTTCTGCTTAGAGAAATGTTTCCCTTAGAGCAACTGCACCTCAAATGCAACAAAACAAGCTCCAATTGTTAAAAAAAAAAAATGAAAAAGAAAAAGAATTACCAACAAAAAGTCGATATATTTAGGTGCCTGTAGAAATAACAGAGTTGCTTCTTTGCGAGTGATTCTTTATCGCCATTTTTTTTGTCAGCTTTTGTTTATGTTCTGGAATAGAACACTGAACCCTTTTTTTGTTTTGGTCTCAATCTCAGAAATTCGCTCTTGGCGTCAGACCTCAATATTGATGGACATTGACAGGTATTTAATGTGTAACAAATCGATTTGTTTTTCAGCAAGAGATAACGCCAATAGTATTAGTTTAATTAATGATTGGGACTCTATGCAAACGGAAATCAGTGGAATCGATTCTAATATCGTGAGAAAGCTTATTACTCCTTCGGGGAACTGAAGTGAACTCACACAAACTGAAAGCTGATTAAAAGATTGGCTTGATTGGCGAATCTCTACAGAAGAGCTCCTATTATCTATTTGATATAACTACTATGAAAGCTTCCAAAAAATAAAAATTAATTGGATTAAATACGTGGTGTTAGGAAATAAGTGACAGCAAATTTCATTCGCTCATCAATTCATTCCCAAAAAGGTATCATTATAAAACTCTTTTATTTTGCTTTCCTATTTTAATTATATATAAATTATTTTTTATTAAACCTTGTTTATATTTTCCTTAATAAAAGTACTAAACAACATTAAATTCTAAAATATTGTTTATATATGCGAGTGTTCAAGTTTATTATTTGGAATATTTTTGTATTTAAAAAGAGATAGTGGCATGTGTGTCAGTCTAGGGTTACTATAATTTTTAGATGTAGTGATTTCAAAATCAGTGATTTTTGGGTACAATGCTTGTTAATAACTTACGGGTAAAATTGTGGACATTTGATAAATGAATTTTAAAATGATTTATGTATATTAATTAAAATGATGGTAAAAACATTCCAATGGCTAATTTTCTCCTTTATTGTATTTATTGATAATTTAATTTTGAATTTAGCAAGGGAATTTTAACAGGAATGTCACAAATAAATTTATAAATTTTTGAGATAAACACTGAAATGATACTCAATTCTAACCATAGAATTGTTCAGAAAAGCTATTTTCTCTCTGATAGTATTTGATGATAACTTTTTACTAAAATGTTGGTCATTTGTTTTTTTAAATAAATGATATTTTAAATAAATGATATGAATAAATTTTGGGTGAAATAGTCCTCAATCTTGATGCTTGAAAAATTTGAATCGAAGTGTTCCATAGACAACATTTGTTGATGACTTATAAGTAAAATCTTGGCTATTTGGCAAACGAGAAAAACTAAAATAAATTATATTATTTAAAATTTTAAAACTACAAATAAAAATATTACATGTACATTATGACTTTGATGAAAAAATTTTCTTATAAATCATTTGTTGATTTATTTTAGAGATTATTCTCTCATTATCTCACAATATTGTCTCACCTATCAAGTAATTCTTTTGGAACGAATTAGTTACCGTCTGAAAAAATTTCACCATAGTAGCGTAGTTTGGATTGTGTAATTTTTTCTTTAACAAAAAAAAACTTTAAATGCTTAAATAACCAAGTTAATAAGGCTTTAGAAAAAATAGAAGATATTTTACAAAAATGTAAGGCTTATAACAAAATACAGAAATCGTAAAATATTCGATAAACCCTCCAAAACAGAAACAAATGTAATCACAAATTTCAAGCCAAAAATATTTTAATAATTGTGTGATTGGAATAAATGATTTATTTATTATTATAATATTTATTTAGAATTTTGATTGTGATTAAAATATTTAAAATAAAAAGAACAGTATTAAAAACCATAGAAATGCTCCATATATTGCTATATAATTCTTTTCTCAATCATGCTGTTTGAATATACAAAATTTATTCTATTTAGAATAGTTTATCCAAAGCAAAGTTAGTTAAGGGTGGAAGAGCTACTTGGATAAGTTTATAATATATATTTTCATCTTCTCATTAGCACTGTGCTTGTAAAATGATTTAAAGTCTAATCCTGATCAAAGTTTGTATGTATAAATGTTTAAAGGTTCCTCATACAATTTGATCGATCAAAGTCTCATGTACAGAATGGACAGAAAATTTCATTCATATGTCATTACTACTGTGCATATGAAATGATTTTAACTGAAACTTTGAGCAGGATCAATATGCGTACAGGTATATAAATTCCTTGATCATTGCTGATGATGTACTGATTGTGGTAAAAATCCATATTTCATGTATGGAATAAACGCTAAATTTTGGTTTAAGCACTTTTATTTGTATGAAAACTAGATTTTTGTTAATTTAAAAGTTCTAATTTTAGTGTTTTTTTTTAGACACATCACTTGATTTCTAAGTTAATGATTCAAGACATTCGCTTAATCCTTATCTTGTATCAATGATTTAAAATTATAAAACAGTTAGACATTTTATGAATGATTTATAAAATTTGCAACTGTTTGATTATTCAATAGAATAATTCATTTTTTTTAACATTCTAAGTAACTTTGTTTTTTTTCCATTAGGTGTTGGCATATGTGGTCTGTTTCTTTCGCAGCAGTGTTCTTTGCAGTAGTCATGGTTTCTCATAGTGCACCAGCCTTCAAGTTAAAGCACTATAATTTCTACAAGCCAAAAGAACTGCCACCAGCAAGAATTGAGCGTCGCCTGATTGGAGGAAGTTCGCCAATTCATTTCATCAGTCCTTTTGTACCGATGGCAGAACCAGCGAATACTTTCAACGATTTCTTCTCAGCTGCTGTTGCGGCAGCCTCTGCGCCGAAGTCCACCATTTACAGACTACCCCTGAAGTTAAAAGCGAATGGTAAACTACACAATATCATTCATGGTTTTCCCAGCAAACGGAACCACTTTATGGACACTTTCTCCCATGCGGCTTCTAATGTCATCCAGTTGCCCTTAAAGTATGTTTCAAATGCAAAACCTATTGGTGTTTATTTCCAAAATCCATCAATGAACTTTCTTTGAATGGTGAACCATTCAGAACTTTTGATGTTTTGACAAGTTGCCTTTAAGAAAATGGTGGGCATTGTCTCTTGCTAACACATGGAACTACAAGATATATGAACTATCGACTGTTTTGTTTGTTGAGCAAACTCTAAGAGCTTAAAATAATTTTAATGCTCGTAATGTATTCCTTTGACTGGCACCATGTTGTGCCTGAACTATGCAATTTGCTTAGGTACATTTTTCAAGGTATTTCCTATTTTTTGTTTTATTTATTTATATTATAAACAACGTTTTTTTTAAAGGAACAATTTGCAAAGTGAACTTCAGTTTTTTTATACATTGAACTGTTTTCTTTTTCAAATATATAAGAACAGCTTTTCAAATTAGTTACTGTATCTTCAACATAGTTTACAAATTTTGAAAGAATTGCTTATGAGAAATGTTTGGAATAACTGTAAATGATGGCAGAAAAGGCAAATGGATTCTGTGTGCAAATATTGTTCAAGATCTCTTTGTGAATGTTCAAATTTTAAATCATTCCTATTTATTTTTACTATTTTTTACTCAAATCAAAATTTTGCTTTCTAGAACTATAAAATAAGTTATTTGATAACTTTTTATAATACATAATATTTTTATATTATATTTGTGTAATGTCTTAATACATATAAAAGCTACTACTTAATTTTCATGTTATCTTGCTGTCAGAAATACTCATGGCTAAGTTAGAATAATTAGCAAAGAATTTGTGGATTGTTTCGTGTCTTTGCGATTGTTCTTCATGTGGTATCAAAAGGCTGGTATTTTTGATATGATTCTCACCACTTGAAGTCGCCAAGATATATCATGAGGAGTCATACCACGAATACATGTGTTCTGTACTCTCACAACTTCTCACTTTCCACTTCCATATACTTTCGCTTACATTCTATTTCATTTCATGATCATTTACGCATATTTTACTGTAGAGTAATATATCTTTCTTCTTGAAAAATGGAATTACAATTTCGCCAATCCTCAGTGAATTTAAAAATTGCAAATATGTTTTTATTTTGTTTAAATAAAAATTATATTGATTTCATGTATTTTGTTAAATTCGGCAAATACATGTTGAAAGTGTCATTGGATATTTTGGCAATTCTTTTTCGTGATTGTTTGGTTTACAGTGGAGGCCTACTTATAAACCTATGTGAAAATTAAGTAGTACCTACATTTTGACTATGTTGTTTACTGTTATTCTCAACAATTCCTTAAAATTTATTAATATCATGTGATGTAGATCAAGTTTAATGCAAATGAAATCAGCTCATAATATCCTTAATAGAGGATATAAAATTTTACTTTGTTTATTTTGTTTTGTCTATTTCAATTTTGAATGTCAATAAACATAAATTATTTAATTTTGTCGTTTTTGTTGTGATTTATATTCATAAATACACAATATTTCTCCTAAAATAAGAATATAGATTGTTCGAATGTCTATTACATTTTACTATAAACATTAACAACATAAACAAATAATTTATTAATAATATCAATAAATATTGCTAATTATATAAAATATAATTAAAAATTTATAATTGCTAAAATGATAGGAAAATGAAATCTGAAATTTATTTAACTGATAAAACTGCATACTTATCTTTTTATTATCCTTCTTCTTCTTCTTCTTCTTGAGCTTGTCAGATAATGCACAGATTGTTGCATTTTGTACCATTATTATCCTTCATTGACATATCACAAATAACTCTCAGTAATCAAAATTAAACTGATTTAAAACAAATAAAGGAAAAAATTAGTTAGAAAAAATAAAACTATACAAACTTATTTTAAAAGATAAAATTGAATATCCTCTTGTTTATTCTTTTAAGCTAAACTTTTCAATTTAAAGCAACTTTTATTTTGTGCATTCATTTTGGAATTGAATAAAGATGTCTGTTCTAGATTAAAAAGGAATTTTACTTTCAGTAAAAGAATCAGTCAGTCAAGCTGACGAAAGTCTTTTAAGGGGTTTCATTTCATCAATTAAAACTCTTGAAAGAATATAAACTCCTTTCGTCCACCTGAACCCTTTCATTCAAGCAAACAGGAAGCAGATGTTAAGATACTTATCTTAAGAAATTTTATTCTCTTGAGATTAATTAAAATCATCTCCTATACCATTGTCCATCGTATCTCTCGTCGCCCTTTTAAAATCTTTAAATGGCTCTTCGCCCATCTCATTAAAATCTGAAGGTTCAGTATCACGTTTCTTTGCACTTTCTTAAATCTTCCTTTCAACCCTTTCCTGCAACAACAGGATGATTAATTTCAGATAACCTCTGGCGGCGATGATGTGAAACACGAAAGAACGGTTACGCAATGAACTCACCTGCAAACATCGTATTCTAATTGCGATCAACAAGTTTGAAGTTTTCTTTTGTGGAACTTCTTTTAGAACATTTTCTATTCTTTATGAAATATATATCAATATATTTACATAATGAGATACTACATATATAATTCTTTTAGATTCTTTTTAAAAATCCTTATAGAATGTTTTATGAATATGAAGTTTTTATTGTACTTAAAGGTACAAAACATTTTAACTATTTATTTACTTACTTCTCTATTAATATGCTTTTATTGATAAACTATTCCTTGATTTAAAAAAAATCATTTGATTTGGGAGGTAACATTATATAGTTGTTCTAAATATACGGTATATAATATAGCAGCGATTTAACGATGAAACTTTATGAATGATGCAGCAAAATAAATGTAAATTTTTAATGGTGTGCAAAATAAAATGACAATTACATTACAGTGACTGAAAAACATACCAATATTTACATACAGCGAGCATGACTCTATACCTTGTAGATGATCTACCAGAGATGATCTTTCATTTCCAATATATGATTTAGTATGGCTAGAAGCTATCAGTGAACAGATAGTGGGACAAAGTTATAAAATCATACGTTTAATTTCCTTTAATTCAATGTGAAACACGTGGAAATAAGTAAATTGGTATTTTCGATCCAAAATAGAAAAAAAAAAAAAATTCACTCCAGATTTTGTTAAGTGCTTTCCAACTTCTAGAGTAATTTTTCTTTCTCTTAGTAAATTTATTTCACTTAATTTATCGAAATTGAGTCCTTTAATTTTTTTAAAAGCAGTATTGTGGCAGAGATCCAATATAATTTTCCAGCAAGATTTTATTAAGTTGAAACCATTTTTTTATTACAATACATTCCTAAATAGGCTTTACACAGATATTATTGTCCTTGAACTAAAATATGTTTGAAGCTGGTATGCCAATTTGTTGAGAGGATTATGGATAACCTTAAAAGACGCCTGATCATTCGTCTAGATAAAATAAATGTAAATGTTGATAACATATTGGTTGGCATGTAAAGGCATAAAGCTTAACTTGATATGCAGAATTTTCCCCTCTTAATTTTTGAATATAAAAATAACTACAGTGTTGCTTACAAGAACAACATAATTTGTATTTATTTCTTACAATTTTAATTTGGCACGGCTTGTCCTTTTTTGGAGCTTGCACCATAAAACTCAACCAGTCTTACAATTTTAAGTCATATGTATAAATGCTTAAGCGACTTCACGAATTTAGATTGTATTTTATTATCTGATGGTTTTTATCTATTTTCATTGTAGAATCCAGAACTATATTTTTGCTCCAAACTGTATTTCAAAATTGGAAGAAAATTGCTTAGGGACAGAAATGATAGGGCCAACTATAAGCTTAGATCGAGGCTATTTCGTTATTTATTGTGCAAGGTATAAATTATTGTTTTGAAGTGGCATTTGTAGTTGCTCCGGTTATATACCATGTAATTTTATTTGTATTGTCATTAACTTTTAAGTCAAAAGGTTTGATGAAATAGCTGTAACTGAAGACACAACTTCTTTTCTATCTCTGTTCTCTACACTATTAAATTTATTGTGTTCCATTTTTTTGCTTGTATTTTTCACCATTTGAAAAATTGTTGGCAATAGATGTGTTATGTTGGTGTTTTTAAATAATCTTTAGATTCCTCTTTTTCACATTTTATCTAAGCACTTTGTTTTTTTAATTTTTTTTAAATTTTAAATCTTTTTTGCTAATTTTTTGTCAATTATAACATTTAAAAGTTTTATGCTGAATTATCTTTATTATTCTTGAACTACCTGTGAATAACCAAGGCCCTCATTTCAGATTTATTTTGAAACTTTTTTGCTTATAATCATTTATTTTATTTGATATGACAATAAGCTCATTTATAAGTATACAAGGATCGAAAATGACAAATGTACTGTCATTGTAAACACACCCGTACATAAAACTTATAATGTAAAGCAAATTAAGGTGGGTTCATCATGGCCTCGTGGTTAGACCGCACCTAGTGGTTTAGATGTGGAAGATCTAAGATACGAAACCAATCATTGTTGAATAGCTAGATTTGAAAGTGGCATTTGTGTTTTCTTCATCTATAGCTGACGAGATCGACGCGTGGGAAATTCTCTTTCGTAAAAAAGTAAAGCTTATCCCTTTCAAAAAAATACTCTGCTGTAGATGTTCCAGTTCTTTACAACACATTCTTTCAGTTTTCAGGCTGATTCAATTTTCAAGATGTGAAGAAAATTACATATTTTTTGTTTTTATATTCACAATTTGTTTGATATTCTTTCACAGTTCGAATAAACTCTGCATATTTTAATTGTAAATTTCTTTTATTTATAAGCTTAAAAAGATTTGGTAAATCGTTATGAATAATGTAAATAAATCCAGAGGGGGGGGGGGTATTCGTTGTTTCATCATTAAATATTGCTTGAAAATAATACTCAACCATTTTAAAGCCTAATTATGGATTTATGCACAAAGAAAATGAACAATTTCTAACAATCTTTGAAAAATTGGGGGAAAAAATTGCTATTAAGAAAGCTCTGAAATTAAAGTCTTAAGCAATTTTGAAAAGTTGAATTTTTAAACTATTTTCGAATTTTAATAAACATGCTTATATCTATAATTACAAATATTTTCTTGGATAAACATATTAAAATGCTTTTGAATTCAAGAAGACGATTAACAAATCTTTATGACTTCTTATTTATTAACAGATATACATTTAACATTTTTACAAAAATGTACAATATCACTGTCACAAAGTAAGTAAGTTTCAAGTTTCTGGGAGATGAAATAATCAATTATATGTAGGAAATCATTATTCAAATTATCAAAATTTTCTACAAATTATTTTTTAGTTTCTTTTGACGGAATTAAAAAAATAGACGCAGTGTATAGTTTTATACATATAATCTATTTGAAAATAAGAATTTGAATTACAGTCATGATTTTTACAAATGGTGATTTTTAAATATTTTTAATTTATTTTAACAGAGTTGATAATTTCCTAATTTTCTATATTTATGCATGTATTATATTCAAAAAATGAAAACATAAGTATTTTTCCATACTATAGCATTTGTTTTGAATTTATTTCAAGAAAAATAATAATTTAATATCATTACAAATTTAAGCTTGTATTCAATTATGAAATAAAAATTTCAGATGCTTTATTTTAAGTATTTATAGTAAACCTTCAGTATAACTTTTACAGCAAAAACACTTTCAAAATTAATTTCATTATTTTCTTTTCTATGCTCTTTTATATATCAAAGCATTTTCTAGACTTTTTTTTCATCCAACTTTCATTTCTTAAAGAATGTTCTAGAGAAGGTCTATAACCAGTTAATGAATATTTTTAAAATGGATTACATCGTGGTCTAGTGGAGAATTCGTGTTTCGGGCTAGATTCACCAGGATTTAATTCTAGCAACTGTGAATTACGGATACAACTACAACGTTTTTAATTTTATTATTCATAGATATCAGTGTTGGTAATTTTCAGGGTTTCCTCCTTTGCGATGTATAAATACGGTTTTACTATGTTTAAAAAAAAAACCCATCAAAGGTCAAAAAGCATTAAATATTCTAAACCCCTACAATAGACTACAGTTAAGCAATCTGATAATCATCGATAACGATTTCGCTTAGTAACGAAACTTTACTAAACGAAATATTTATCGAGTTTTTTACACTTACTTGATTCTTTAACAATGTGAAAAATTTTTCTAACAAAACAATATTTAAATGGGAAAATGATTCTTGTTTCTAAGTAAAAGTGATAAATTTAAAAGAAAGTAATCAACGTTCACTTTCCTTTCATTAGAGCATCAAGTATTTAAAAACAGATTTATGCAAAGTGGAAGTACAGACAAGTTATATTACAAGGCAATTTATAAAATCTAAACAGCAATTTAAGGTAGTTAAATTTTGTTGGATGATGGCAATTTTGCTAATTTACTTGAAAGCAACGTGACGGATGTTGAAATAATTAGGGAAGTTACTGAAATTGAAACTTTTTTGGATGAGTCTGTAACTGGTTTCCGCTTAGTCAGTGAGGTGCAGAAGTAAATTTCCCTATAGGGGGTAAATGACCCGTCTGTTTTCGCGTCGTCTAGCATTAAAACTGAAGGCAAAATAAAAAATTTCGAAACTGTATTTAGCTTTATGAATATGAATTGTTATTAATTACTTGATTTTTTATTAGCAATTATAGAAAATATTTTAAGTCATAGGATACTTTCGGTATAAGAAAATTGGTATCATTATATTTAAATTTCAAGGTAATGAAACTAATAAAATAAGATTATTATACTTGACTAATGTAACTGCATTTTATAACAGCAACTAATTTTACACCGAGATCAAGTGATGAGGTCGACAATTGAGCTCCAAATCATGGAGGACTATTTTGAACTATGACCTTAATTAACATTAGTCACTATTAATGAATATGACGGCACTCTGCAGAGTTAGAGATAGAATTCACTATTTTCCTATTATGAGAATGACACACTTTTCAGCTAGCGGTATCTAAACAGAGTTTCATTAAAGGCAATTTTTAACTTTAATTTTATTTGGTACCTTAACGTGGAGATATAGGTGAAGGTATATGTATCATAATATAAGGTGTAATCAAGAGTTTTGGTTTATGGACATCACTGCAGTAGATTTTCATATGAACGCGTAACCAATACTGACGTATAAGTACATCTAGATAAAGGGTATCTTGAGTCATGGTAGTGTCGCTCTCGCTGTTAAAAGAAAGTGAGTTTGATCTTCGGACAAGCTAAAGACCACGGTGTTCACCTATAGCAACAGGGGCATGTTAAACATGTCGAAGTCACAAAGTACTCCAAGTTCCCAATCCAAATAAATATCTCTTGGAGTGGCACACCAGGGCCAAGGAACTCCTACTTGGTCTCAGTTTCGTAAAACAGAAGATCCACCAATGGCTTGCAATACTGCCATCTTAATGTTATCTGAACGGGGTGAAATGAACTCTTCAGACTTGACTTCTCTGTGAGGCGCAGCAAAATCCAGGATTGAACTTCACTGAATTTGGGGATAGTACATAATGTTAAATAAATAGTAAAAGATGTGCCTTAATCCCCAAATATCTGTGTACTAGGGCAAGATAAAGGGTTATCTTTGAAATCATTTTGAAAACTCTTGAAATGTTAACAATAGAAACACTATTACTAAATGAATCCTAATTGGGCAAATTTATTGTCCTGTGTCCAAATAAATGAAAACAATGAAACAATGAAAAAAAGAACAGCAATTGATTGTTGTTCATTTTTGATTGCCAAAGGACAAAAACTAGTAAGCATTCATTGAAGAAGATAGAACGTATATAGAGAAGGATGCTTGTTGACAACCCCCATTGAGGAATGGTGCTCAAATTTCAGTCTTTAAAAATTCTTAAAGTCGACGGTTATATTTATACGAAGAAGTGCAGTAAATAGTTTCGGACTCCTGGTAACTAAAAACGTGTTTTAGCAGGTAGCCATTTTAAGCCTGGTAAAATTAAATGATGCTTGCTTGGATTAGAGTACGCTATAAAGTAGCCAACATTGTCTCTTGGGTGTTGATATTGTATAATTAATCGTCTATTCAATCTAAGGAGCTGATTAGAGGAAAATAATGAATTATCAAAGCAATTATTATTATATTCGAAATACGATACTAATCAAGAGGCGCATGTTCAAAAAGATTTATTGAATAATATAAAACAGTTACATATACTTTCACATAGAAATTAATCCAGCATTAAGTAACGAATTACAAAAAGAAAAAAAATATCTTTTATAAGTCAGATGTATTTGCTGAGTTCCATAATGTTCAAACAATTCAAAGGAAAAAGACACCTGATTTATTGAAGCAGGAACAGTTATTTTAAACTTTCAAGCTAAATTAAACTTGTAGAAGTCTTTAGTGCTATGAGAATATTTTCAAATTTAAGATTATTACAACCGATGAAAAGCTAAAAATACATGCAAATAATCTCCAAAATATTAAATTATAATTTTTAAATTATGCTTTGGAGATATTAGAAATATAGAAATATATTGAGAACTTTGAAAAAATTATCTTGTTTTGGAACATTTTATTATGGAATGTTTTAAACACTGGAAGAAATTATCAAAATATAATAAAAATCAAAATATTTGTAGGTCCGATTTTCCTATTTTTGTTGTTTCTCTATTTACTATTTATTTTATATTTTATGATCAGAGATTTGTTCAGCAATACAAAACTGTCCTGAACATTGTTTTCTACTATTTCAGTTACAGGATTTAAATTTATAGTTCCTATCTGAGTTGGAAAACTACAGGAAACATTAGTTACATTCTTTCTAGAGTTGCGAAAGACTACTTTTGGCGATGTGTGAATGACCTTCAAATCGCTTATTGAATATAAGGAACTCTAAAGAGTTGAAAAAAAAATAATTCTTGTCAATAAAATATAACAGGAAGTCGATTGTTAGAAGTTACCCTACGCATGTATAAAAATGGGAGTTGAAAAATAATGCATTATGGGATCGTTTGCAATAGTAATTTCCTATAACAGAGCATTTGCGTTCAATCTGAGCTCGCACACTTGTTATAAAAATTTAACAAGCATATTCTTAAAATATGATTCAAGGTATCGATCACTAGAGACGTCTACCGAAAAAATAATGGATTACTTTTTCCCCAAACTAATATTTCTGTTTTATTTCCAAGTAATATATAGTAATTTTTAACGGCTAATTTGAAATTTCAAACGAATGCAACAGTATCATGTGATTAGAAAATCATAATTTAACTTAAAAATTTATTTCGTAGTTTACCTTAAAATTATAATTTTCCATTACATAATCACTTTCCTAAATTCAATACCATATAGGAAAGTGACTA
>JAPDSC010108036.1:0-17422 GCA_026290005.1 Latrodectus geometricus
TTTCTTGACATTCCTTTATATTTCGCTTTTAAATAATTTTACAGATGAAAATGCGACATTATTGATTATTCAATAACACAAGGCACCGATCAAAACATTCTTCAAAAAATTATACTCAGTTTTTTTCCCGATAAACAACTTTTTGTATCGGATAAAAATAAAAAAATGAAAGGGTGCAAGATGATTCAGCAAAAATTAGAATACACAAATGTTTTCTGTTTGCATAGTACGCAGTATATTTTTAAATCCATCTGAAAGATTTTTCCCGAAAGAAATTTTACCATAAAATAAATAAAGTAAAAGACAACATATGAGGACATAAGAAAATATCAAAAGAACAAATAAAATTGTTTTTATTTTTAAGTAATTTTAGAGATGAAAATGACAACACTCTTTATTTATGATTCAAATGTAAGGCGCAGAACAAAACATTCATCCAAAATCAATAGTTTATTATTATTTTTTTCAGTTGAAAAGTAATCGTCTCGGAAAACATATTTATGAGCAGAATTGTTTGTATTCCTTATGTTCTCCTTTATTGCCTTTAAGCATGCATGCTTCTTTGCCAGAATAACTATTTCTAGTTGCAATACAAAAATGTACAATTAGTCGATCCTGATTCCTAAAATCTATTTTTAAATATGACTAGAAAAAAATTAGCATATGGTTTAAAAATAGAAAAGCATTAAATTTTGATTACTTGTGTAGTTATATTTGTAAATATGTTTTATATACAGGTTGATTATAAAAAATCTTTCCCGACATATGGGCCCCTATCATACTATTCACAGAAAGTGAATAAAATCTTGTCATAAGGTATTTTGAGGTAGATAATCAAAAATGATTCGTCAACATTAAGGCACAGTCTTGAATTTGTGATAGAGTTCCTCTAGGAATCAAAGACACGAAATTGCGTGACAACCTTATTGCAAAAAAAAAAAAAAAAAAAAAAAAAAAAAAAAAACAGTATAGGGCATTTAGCAGAAATATATAAATTGTTTTATGATGTCAATCTCCAACTTCAAGGCGACGATTTCAGTTTAAGACTAAAAACAGCGTTATTACTTTCGTGTCCAAATTGCTATTACATAAAAGAAATAGAGGCAGACGTGAATTTCCCATGTTTAACTGTTGAATTAGATAACTTCCCATGTTTATCATTCAAACACAACTTGCTTGTTTACTGTAAACAAATGGAAAACGTATAAAGTGACTTCAAAGACCGATTCCAGAGGACATTTTAAACATGGACATACCAGACTGTTTTGGATCCTTTTTCCAATGCAGGATCATCTCAGTTATAAGAAAAAAAATCGGATCCATGTTACTGAACGTGGTGACATGAGATTGTTTTTCGAAAAATCTAGCCTAGTATTAACAAGCTCTTTAAAACCCATCAAGTTCAGCATTCTCATAAATTAAGTTAGAAATTCGATCTTTAAATTTTAATAAAAATACTTTTTGATATAATTAAGTACGCGTTTTGATTCTCTGAAACTGTCAGTTAATTTATTTAGAAAGCAATAGGTTATTCTGGATTACTTCGTACCATTAAAACCCCTGACTGACCTTACAGAAGGTATAAGCTAAAACTTTTATTCCTCTTTTTTTTTAATAAAGCAGAAATCCAGTAGCGTTTCAATTACAAAAATTTTCTATTTATTAATTTTTTTAATTCTTGGTTTCATTATGCATTATGTACGCTCTTATTTCTCTGGAGTGTGGGAGGCACTGAAATATTTACTAGAAATGAGGGGCACCAGTTCAAAAAATGGTTGCAAACTTTTGGCTTAAAATAATACGTTACTACCAAGATATAGTTCGGCGGTGACGTAACAGAACACACATCTGATCACGTGACCTTGTTCGACGGAACTCAGTTACAATAATCCGTTTCCGAATTAAGAGAGCATGCGTACCTAAATATTTTTCAGCTAGCCAAGAGCTTTATATTTCTAGACACGTGTGCAGGCAAAGCATGCATACATTTAATTTACATGAATAAAGTCTTATGTATGTCAGTCAAATTTTAGTCCCGAGTTTGAGTTCGAAACTGGAGCTTGTTATAAGATTATAAGGATCTCTAGCTAGCCTAAAAAAAAAGTGGTTTCATTTTTACATTTTGAATAGAGTTTAAAAAAAAAATTATTCATATTGTATCTCGCTGTGAAGTAGACTAAGCGGTGCTATGATATTCGGTTCCAGAAATCTATCAAGAAATGCGATTCTTTTTCCATCTTTTATCTATATATGACCGACCAGAATAAAAAAAGTATTTACGGCGTCGGACACTGATAATCACCTCTAAAAAAATTATGAGATCTGCAACTTTTTTAAGCTTTTTCTAGTTCATGGGTTCGGTTTAAGATTTAATGTCATCAAATGGAACTCACAAATGAAAGGAGAATATTTATTACATAAATAGCGATATAAACTAAATATTATATTTCAATATTCCAAATTTAATTTTGATACTCAAAAATATTTGATTTTTAAAATGTTAACTCTAGGAAACAAGCAGATGTAATTAAATGTTGGAGATCCATATAAAACTATTTTAATTGAATATAGATTTTGTGAACTCCACGCATCCTACCCAAAACAAAGTTGATAATTACTACGTTAAGAATACGCATGTTTCTTAAATAGTCAAAGCTTTAAAAATTAGTTTTAGTCTAGCCAGTCATTTTTCTTACAAAGCCCACATCACTTAACTCGCGCACTAATCCATGGAGATTACATAAATTTTGACAGTATAGATAGGGCATACTAACAATATTTCTATAAAAGCCTGTAGCCTGGTAAATGTGGAAGACAAATTCTTTACCATTTCACTATTTCCAAAGCTTTGAAGTAAAACTTGCAAAATACCAACACCTCCCAGTAAAAGCCAAATCGAAGGATTTTCCATTCAGATAACTGCTTACAATATATCCAAAATTAGTAATAAGTTATGCTTAAATTCTATTTTAGCCGATAAATTAATAGAGATCAAAATAAGGTATGGTTACAAGACTGCCACCCATCTTAACTTTCAAAGAATGTTGCAAGAAGGTTCTTCAAATCTTATGAAATGGCACAAATATGGCATATTTTTAAAGTATTAACTGAAGTACAATGTTCTACACTTCTAACATAATATATTGATACTTAAAGAAAACAAAGATTAACTGATAAATAGCATGTTTCACTTTAATACTATTATAATGCACTTTACTATTTGCAATACCAATTTACTAATAAAGAAAAGATTCCTATTTTCATAAACACATCTTAGCAGTACTAATTTGAACAACTGTTTTTCTAAGCTTTTGTTTCACTATTTCATGTTATGCAACCGTTTCTTCTGTAGAAACTTTCCACGTTTGAAATTTTTGGGTAAAAGATAAATTGGTATATTTATGTTTAAAGAATTTACAATAAAAACTTAAAAATAAAAATACTAAACTTTTTCCGGTAACTGATTTATATCATATGGCTTTAAGTTTACAATCTGTTTAATGTCTGACATTTTTTACTTAAAGTTTCATTAAAGTAGGTTTTGTTAAGTTTTTACTAAATGACATCATTGCTCGTTTCTAAAACTCTTCCGTATACCTCAAAACACTTAAAAATGTTGAGTTTTCTGACAATCACATCTGTCAGAAAAATATTTTTAGTTCTGAAGAACTAAACGTTTTTCTGACACGGATGTATTTTTATTTAGCCAAGAAATGCAACTATCAAGTGTACTACTGGTTGATTGGCAAACAATTTTAATTAAATACCCCCCCCCCATAACAGTCAGCTTTGTTATGACAGATACCAACCACAAGAATATAAAACACATTTCTTCATTTGCTCATAAACATTCGATTTTTAAAGAGTTACTATTTTAGTCAAGAGAAACGTGCACAACTTAGCACTTCCACATGGGATCTTATCCATGTGGAATTGGTCTTATCCATATTTTTTAGTAACTTCATGAAAAATTGCAAAATAATTTCACTGACAAAATTTAGATCATCTCTTATAGTAACTTTAAAAGTTTATATAAAGTGTCCCATCCTTCTCTGCATAAATAGGAAACCCTATAATAAGTAATCAGTTAGAACTTTTGCCAGAAGACATTGCTAACATGCAGATTTTTTGCACCAAAAGCTTGGCAAGAGTCCAAAATAAAAACAAAGCATACTTCAGTTCACCAGGACAGTGATAAGTGGTCTTTACCTATAAAACCTAGGATTTATGGATTTTTACAGTAAAAATTTCTCCCCACACTGAAGCCATGAAGCAGGTTAATTTGTATTTTCTAGAACTACATTTATAAAATTTTACTTCAAATATATAAACTTAAAAACAAAAAAAGAATTAAATTTGACTAGCTTTGTATTATGGACTGATATTTATAAAACCTGTATTAAAAAGTTAAGTTTGAAAACGCAATTTTTAAAGAACTTTAACAGAGAGTGTTATTAAACATGTACATGACAAATATTAGAATTTAAAAAAATTTTATTACCAAAGACAACCAATGGATGCTTTTAAAATAACTTATACATTTCTGGAAATCAAATGTTGGTTTATGTAGGACAATGCCTACTTTCAGTAACTTAATCTGGAATTTGTTATATAGTTCAGCTTTTTTAGAAACATTTACGGTGGACAATGGAAGGCCCAGATTCGTCATACTCTTGTTTAGAGATCCACATTTGCTGGAAGGTGGAGAGGGAAGCCAAGATAGATCCACCAATCCAGACAGAGTACTTCCTTTCAGGAGGAGCAATGATCTTGATTTTCATAGTAGAGGGAGCTAGAGCAGTAATTTCCTTTTGCATACGATCGGCAATACCAGGATACATGGTAGTACCACCTAAAAGTATTGAAAATTTCAGTTATTTTAAGCTAAAGATAAATAATTACAAAATATTTATCTGAAACAATAGGAATGAGATACCAGTAAAGCTTTTGATCTGTGAAAACTACATAATTCAAGACATCTTAAAGAAAACGTGTTAAGATATTTTACGATACAAAAACTTAATATTAGATATCATGATTAGGATGGTGTTTCCCTTACCAAAGATACAAGAAGTGTAACTTATTGATTATATACTTCAAAATGTAAGATTAAATATTGAAAACTAAATTTATTCAAATTTTATTAAACTTATTTACTTAAGTTTAAAATTTTCTAATCAAGATTAACCTACCTTATGATTAATATAAAGATCTACATAAAAAGGATACTTAAGATTTCAAAACTTATGAAGATTAGGTTTGTGTAATAGCTACATTACAAAATATCCAAGTTTCATTATATTAGAAATAGGTAAACATTGAAAGATTTATTGGTAAGCATTAAGTTTTACTGCGAACAAATGCAATAACAATGCTTAAAACATTGAGCAACTTTAATTTCAAAATTTAAAATATTCTACAAATGACTGATAATGGTAAAGAAATATTTTATTTGCTTAGTCAAACTATACAAGCAAGTTCTTTGTTTTAAAGAGGCTCAAGTTCAAATTATCTAAATTTTATATTAACCTCCAAATAACCATTATGTTCAGATAAAAATTGGTATTAAACATTAAGTCCTAATATATTTTACTAAAATTTGCAAGTTTAAGAAACTTAAGTTTACAATGTTCGCTTAAAATTTATTTTTAGTTTTATTACTATAATGAAAGTAATGTTTCCCCTAATTTCTTTGATAAGTTTTACATTTTAATAAGATCTGTAAATAAGATAAGTTTCATAATATTTAACATGCTTTGCCTTTATAAATGTTCTTTAAAATGTACCACATGTATCTTAAAACAATTATAAAATATGTTTAATTGAAACAATTAAGTCTTAACATAAGGCTGCAGAATTAAAACATCTAAATTAAATAGCTTATGAACTCTTATTCTATATATTCTTAAAAGTCCCGTCTGAAAACACTAAAATTTAAGTGACATTGCTACTGAATTATAAATGGAATACAAACTTACCTGATAAGACAGTATTGGCATACAAGTCTTTACGAATATCGACATCACATTTCATAATTGAATTGTAAGTAGTCTCGTGAATGCCACACGATTCCATACCCAAGAAAGAAGGCTGGAAGAGTGCTTCAGGGCACCTAAATCGCTCATTGCCAATTGTGATCACCTGACCATCAGGGAGTTCGTAGGATTTCTCCAGGGAAGAGGAGGAAGCAGCAGTAGCCATCTCTTGTTCAAAATCTAGAGCAACATAGCACAACTTTTCCTTGATATCACGAACAATTTCCCTCTCAGCTAGAATAAAACATTTTTAATTAAGCTTCAACTGCACAATCACTGTTAAGTATTTATGCAATTCTGAACATTTCAAGCAACTTTAGGAATTACATGCTAGCTTAATTTAGGTTATCTGCCCAAGAGTTAAAATGTTAACCTTGCTTTTAACAAAATGTTTCCATTATAACTAGAGCAATATTACCAGTCTGAACAGACTTTAGAGATACTAGATTTAAAAATTGTACATTAATAAAGCTAAAAATTTGTAAGTTCTGTTTTTCTAAAAGCATTCATGTTAAGAGCTCTACCATACAAAACAAATTTGAAAGGAACTACAAAAATACATAAAATTGCATTACCAGTAGTTGTGAAAGAATAACCACGTTCTGTCAAGATCTTCATTAAGTAATCGGTTAGGTCACGTCCAGCCAAATCTAAACGCAGAATAGCATGTGGCAAAGCATAACCTTCATAGATAGGAACAGTATGAGAAACACCATCTCCAGAATCCAATACGATTCCAGTTGTTCTACCAGATGCATATAGAGACAATACAGCCTATAAGAGAATTTCAAAGTATTTAAATGATTGAGAAGTAAAACAAAGCACAAATAGAATGTGTATACGGAAATTTCATAAAAAAATAAAAAGGTGTTTAAGACTAATTACAGGATTTAGAAAAATATTTAAACTTTAAGCAAATTAAGTATCAAACAATTTACAATTCATAATTTGCACAGATTAAAGTTTACTTTCAAAAATCCTATTAAAGTTAAAATGTTGTACTGCAATCGGCTTAATATTGCTTTTCAAATATAGAATACAAAATATTATCTACGAAATCAACTTAAAGACAAAGAAATTTAATTGTATTTTTCAGGGAAATTATGCGAGTTTTTTATATAAAAAATTTACTGATAAGACTTAAAAATTTGTAATTTAAAAGACAAACTAATATCAAATCTTATCAATAAAAACTTGTTTTACAATATGGAATTAGATTTACAGGGGTAGGAGTGCTGGAATTTTTTTTTCAGGACAATATTTTCAAGAAATATCAGGACATTTTTCAGGACACATGTCAATAATTAAATAAAACCAATGTTACTTTTACATACTAATTTCTGTATTATGAATGCAATAAATTTTAGGAAGGAGTATACTATTTAATAAATTCTAAGTTTTTAATACAAAAATATGAAAAAGGATACAGAAATTTAAACTTTTTATACTGAACATTTTCTAAAACTTAATAAGTTACATGATAAATGGTTTATATTACAGTAAATTTATATGCATAACTAATAATGTTCATTTTGAATTGGATGTATTAGCGTTTAACTCCGATAATTTAGTACTGCTTTTTAAACTAATCATTTACAGATGCAGTATCTGTATTAGCAGCAGCACACAACTTTCACATCACTCATTATCAACACTAATAGCATATGCTATTTCTTTATTTGCATCATCCAAAAGTTTTTGAGCTGCACACTTATTATCAAGCAAATTTTTTTCCTTCTCAAGTTCATTAATTTTTCTAACAAGTGCGATTTTTTAAACTTTTTTTCACAAGTACTTCTTATGTCTTCCTCCCCTTTCTTTTCTTCTCTAATTGTGTTGTATATTGAATGGAGGATACAGAATTGCCATGCATTCCATTAACATCATGACAAATGAGCAAACTATGAACTGTTATAATTCTAATTAAGGAAAAAAAAAAAAAAAAAAAAAAAAAAGAGCTCTCTTTTTGTTCACAACAGAATTATTAGTCGAAAACCTCTTTCTGGTTGTGAATTTACTTTTAACAGCGACAGACAAGCTTTAATAACTCTAGAAAGTAGAATATTTTATATAATCACCAGCATCTTTTATATTAAAAACTGCATTCCAATATTTACAGATATTTTGGTCATTATCATAATCATTCATAAGCAAGTCACATCTTCCCACATGTAAAGAATCCACTCTTCATTCATCTTATCAAAGTCTGAAGAAGTTTTATTCATGAGAAATATGTTGAATTGTATATGACTAAAGGTTCGACTTTTTGATTAGAAAGTAAATATGGCTCAAAAGTTATACAAAACATGAATCAAAATGCCGATATGCCAAAGTCTTAGGGTCTTTCAAATGTTTTATACTCTAAAGATGTCTATTAGAAAGAGGATATTTCGACTCTTTAGGTACTTTAACCATAAAATATTCTTTTAGAACATCATATTGCTCATCTATTCTCTCACTAATTGACCCCAAAGTTGATTAACTTCTCTCAACATGATGAAAGAAACTAAGTCTAGATAAGGTTTCTTCCAGTATTTCCAACTGTAAGAAATGATGATCTTCCCTTTTTGCAGGGGATAATTTGAAAAATTGATGAATATCTACAGAAAATCCATCAATAATACAATCAATTTTATGAAACCCTTACATAGTGCTCCATGGATTACGTGTAAGCAACATGTACCCAAATCATTTAGTTATGGTAAATTTTGCTCTTACTTAATTTACTGTTTATTTGCTTTAAAACAGCTAAATTAACTCTTGGTCCATCTATTGACAACTGCATTAATTTTTCTAAAATCAAACCATTATTTTCAATAAAATTTAATAAAATTTTTACAATTTTATTGGTTTTACCATGTTTAAAAAATGTGATGCGACGTAACAAATGACATTTTTTCCTTGTTTATCAGATCAATATATGAGATGTAAATATCCAACTGTTTCTTTGTTTTGTTATAGTTTCATTGAAAATTAAAACAAAATATGAAGTGCTGATATCCCGAAACAAAAGTTTTGAAATACGGAGCTAGGGCAAAATTAATCATAAATCTGACTTTTTTGACGAATAATTTGAGATTTTTGGCTACGGAGGAGTCCCATATCAAAAATTTCTCCATAAATATCAGCTAAAACTTTCAAAAATGAAAAAGAGTAATTATTTTTTATTGCCACCAAAACTAACTTGGTTTCAGCTTTAATGGTTTTCTCTGATGTCATTTTGGGAAGACATTATTTGTTATTCACTACTACAGTTGATGTCTAGAATTCAGATGAAGTTGATGACTTGATAGTAAATAGTGTTTGATTCTTGTAAGAGCTCACAGCTTTTTTGTGTTTTAATCCATCTGCATGAGCAAACACTTGTCTAAACCTCATATTTAAAACACTGAATTTGCTTTGGCATATGAAGCACTCTGCAGAATGAACATCAATTCGGCACCATGTCTTAATTAGGCATTTATTCCTATCTTGCAGTTCCAATCATTTATCGGAAAATTTCTTTTTCCTTGGCATATTTAAAAGAAAATTTTTTTCAAAAAATAAATTCTAAACTTGCTAATAAACGTTCTTCAAAACACCCATCAAAATCGTTCAAAATGGCGCGTTCACATTTCATACATGCGCATAAGCTTAGGCAAATAATTCTCACAATTTGGCCAAAATTATAAATAGCTGTATAAATACTAAAAATAGAATCTTTTGGCTATAACTGCAGAAAATAAATTTTAATGGTTAACCCAAACCTAAATTTCTTTTCGTCAGACATTTGTTACCAATGGCCGAAGACGAGGCGGAGACGAATGTTTGGCAACCCTATTACCTGTTTGAAAGAGAACAAAAAAGGGGAAAAGAATTTCTCTTTCTTTTTGCATAGAAAGCAGTTTAAAGAAAAAATATATTCCACAGAAAGAAAAATTTACTACTGAAAAATATAAAATTATTAATTAAAATTAAACTTTCAAAGCAATATAATAAAAAATTAAGGAATTCCAGGATTTATTTCGCAAAATAAGGACATTTCAGGACGTTTTTTAAAAAATCAGGAATTTAAGGAATATCAGGACAACTCCGAGCCCTGGATTTATTAAAAATTAAAAATTCTCCAAAATAAACTGAAAGCAAAATCTAAAACTGAAAACTAATGTATCAGTTATTATCAAACATAAACTTAGGCTTATTGTAATTGAAGTTTTAATAGCTTTAAATAATTGCCCATTTGTTTAAAGATTCTTAGGTGATACCATGTTTAATGTTACACTTAAGGATGAGAATAACTATCTTATCACCAACAGAAGTCTTTCTGATCTATATTGCCTATAAATGATAATTTTATTAAACTTGTAAATTCTAATTTATTTGAACTAAATTAGGGGGAAAAAGCTTACCTGAATAGCAACATACATAGCTGGAGTGTTGAAAGTTTCAAACATAATTTGAGTCATCTTTTCTCGGTTAGCTTTAGGATTCAAAGGAGCTTCTGTCAGGAGGACTGGGTGTTCCTCAGGAGCAACCCGGAGTTCATTGTAGAAGGTGTGGTGCCAGATCTTCTCCATGTCATCCCAATTAGTGACAATACCATGTTCAATGGGATATTTGAGAGTGAGGATACCTCTTTTACTTTGAGCTTCATCACCTACATAACTGTCTTTCTGACCCATACCCACCATAACACCCTACAAATATTAAGATTTCTGGTTTACTAAGTGTTAAAATACTAAAACTGAAATTTTAAAGAAAATTTGAAATTTTTTTTTATAAGTAAATATATTATTTAAATTGACTCATCGTTAAAATACTTTAGTGTTGAAGTTATTCACTATTCATTTAAAAGTCTTGAGCTGAAGAAATAAATTTCTTGATATTTCAAGGAATAATTTGTTGATAAGAACATAAGATTTAAAGGAAGCAGGTTTTTTTTTTTTTTTTTTTTTTTTTTTTATTTTTTTTTATTTTAAGAACTTAATTTAACACAAGAGAATTAATACGAAATACAAATATATTTTTATTCCATAAAAGAAATTCTTTAAATCACCCATTATATCCAAACCAAAATAAAGTTTAATATTTTGGTGTTGTATACAAGATTCCAATTTTTATAAACTTAGCATAAGACATTTGTTTATTTTAAATTACTTTGAAACAGAATAAAATTAGTGAATTATTCAAGACTTGTAAAGTTCAGATAAAAAGATCTAAGTAGAACTCTGATAAGTTCTGTCAAAATTTTAATTAGATGCATTGACTGAGCAATATTAGACATTCCTAAATGCACATTTATTGTAAACAATTTGGAATTTTCTTACGCAAAAAGAAAATTTGGCATATTATTTGCACAAAGCAATAACTAATTTGTCATGCATATGGAGTTTTAATAGTCCTATACAGCAAAATGAATTACACAACTATCAATAGTTACTGGAGCACATGTAGGAAGACCAAAAGTTTTATAATGGTTTTATAATGAATGTTTACAATATTTAATATCAATAGCTTATAGTTAGGAGGACTTTAAATAGAATTATGAAATTTACTTAAAACTATCTACAGTAACGTCTTTAGTAGTGAATACATTTTTTTTATTCAACTTAAGACAGTTTTTTTTAAATTAGAGAATTAAAAGCTTAAAATTTCTAAATTAACTTATTATAGTGTAGCAATTATATTTAGAATTTTACAGAAATGTGACAGACTATAGTGAAGAATATAACAGCATATATTATAAATTTGTATTTTGACAAGTTTATAAATTTATAAGACAATTCTAATAAAGATGATGCTTATAGTATCTATGGGTATTTCTCAGTAACTACAAAAGTTAAAAGAGCATACACAATCTATTATTCTAAATGTCTAAAAATTATTCAGTTGCTAACATGTGATACTAACTTGATGCCTGGGCCTGCCAACAATAGATGGGAAGACTGCTCTTGGAGCATCATCTCCAGCAAAGCCAGCTTTGCACATACCAGATCCATTGTCAACAACTAATGCAGCAACTTCATCGTCACACATGTTGATCTACAATTTAGAAAGATCATACTATGAATACACATGAATCTTAATCTTTCAAAATACAACTATAAGGATGGATATATAAATATATCGAACAGACCATTCAAATTTTTTAAAACTGACAAATATTAAAGTTGCATCTTGTGAACCATAAAATTTTTACTGCAAGGTTAAAAGTAATAAAGAAGTCTACTAAACACATTTCAAATTTAAAACATTTAGTTTACAATCTTAAAGTTTTTATGAAATGAAATTACATTAACTTACTGTTTTAACACTAAATATATACATATCTTTACTTCACACACAGTTTAAAATTACACAAGAATTAAATCACTGCAAGTAAATTTAAGTATTTTGAAGTTTAGAAGCATAGGATAAGATTTTCAAAGGATGAAAGTAGTAATTTAATTTCGATTTTCCAAATACAAAGTTTAGATTTCTAGTCTTTATTTAACGATTATGAAGTAATTTTATTATTGAACTCATCACGTTAATAGAATTAGATATCCAACATAACACAAATTAGTTTACAATCCAAATCAATAATTTTTACCATGCAAAAAATATTTAGGGTGTTTTTAACTAGATTTACAGTCTTGTAATTAGATTAATATAATAGTCTTATATTGTTTGAAGTAAGCACCAACTACATAAAATATCAATTTATATATGTAACATAATATGCATTTTTATTAATAAAAGAAAATTTGTTTTAAAACGTAGTTCCTATAGACATTGGCCCACACCCGAAATTATAAGTTAAACTGTATATAAAGAGCACTTCAATATATTTCGGTTATAACTGTACATTTAGCAATAACTTTAAGAATATTTAACAATTAGTTATTAACAATCAGAAAATTCAACCGATGGGCATTTTTAAGGCAATCTAATCAAGCAAACAGTTATCCCGTTTAATAGAATTACGAACAAGACATTACTGTAAAATTTAATGCAAATTATTAAAAACATCAAGATAAATGTTTGAAAGAGTATTATGAATTAAAATTTCTAAATTACATAACAATTATTTCAGAATTAGTTTAAACGAACAACGTTATCAGAATAAGACAACGCCCATTTTTTTTTTATTTTCCTCAAATGAAAAGTTTAAGTAATTTTTCAAATACTTTATACTTTGTGCACAAAAATTATTAATATTTTTATTAAAATATAAATATTAAGTTTACATATACTTCAAATATAGATTTTCAGTTACTCGCGAGGCATTTCATAAAACCGGCAACATAATATAAGACATTATAACATCAATAAGAAATAAAAGTTAATGAAAAGTACATAAAACATCTAAATACGCTAAATTAAATAAGATACAGAATAGATAATTATAAGAAATACCAGTAAATTTAGGTTCTTTGGCTCACAAACAATACTTCTTAACGCCCCTGATTAAGTCACAATCGCAAAAGGCAAATTTAATATCAGTGACCAGAAACCGGAACTATTGAACCCGCAGATAAGGGGTGGAAGCTACAAGAAAAGTAAATGCTTTAAATGCCAAACAGCAAAATAAATATAGTAAATAAATTGCTTTAAATGAAAAATTAAATTTTATGATATTTCTGACTTTTATTTTAAGAACATTGATTTAAATTAAAATTAGCGAAAATTTTAGAAAACGATACCTCTACGAATCACGGAGTAGACTCTTCCGAATCCAAGGTGGTTTCCTTATATGGTAAAAATATTATATTGGATAGCTCTGATTGGTCAAAGAAAGTATAAAAATCGATATAATATTGTTATCGCTGAGATTAAAAATAGAAATTTTTTTTCTTTTCAGAACTATAAAATTAATGTAATATAATTTTCTTTTTAAAATTTCTTTTTACATTTACTTTTAAAAATTTAGATGTGTTAATAATGAACTAAATCAATTTAAAAGTATCCTTACAATACAATTTTTTATTATTTATTAAAGTTAACAAATGCATCCGATGTGTCACTGCACATGTATACAGATTTTTCATTGATGTATTCTGAATAGTTTCCAGATCTTTACAAGTTTTGCAACAAATCCTTTAGAGCCATAAGTGATTGTCTGTAATATAATTCCAAGAAAACATTTAAAGGCATTTATCAATGGCATTTGGATCAACAGTTTCTTTATATCAGTTAATTCCAACTTGTTTTCATTTGAAAATTCTGTCAGGCCAAATATATAATTTTATCTGGTTTTCAAATAACCAACTCAAATTATATAGATAAAATCAGTTTTCATCCTAGAGTACGATAAAGATATGGAAGGATTTTTCATAAAAACAAGGAAAATTGAGCATTGACACTCGAAGACTTCTGATTTTTTTTTTTTTTTTTTTAATGTAACTTCTGCAGAAATTTATATTATATACAAATTTTAACTACGACCGTTTACCTCAAAATATTTCTGCTTTTTATGCATTTTATCTTAAAATAGACTTCAAAATTCTCTGCTGACTGTTAGTAAAAGAGTTATTCGAAACCACAATAATAAAACTTTTTAACAACCAATTTCAATCGAAATCACTGTGATTATATTTAGGGCTGCATTTAAATTAGCAAATATCAAATCAAAAATAACTGATGTGTATAATTAGTCCTAAATATGCTAATTCTTATCATCCTTTTTTTTACTAGTGTGGGGATTTCAGGTGGAATAGAAAATTATTATCAATGATGTTTTTAAAATAAAAGTCAGATATTTAAGATTGCCTCCAGAGCATAAAGATTCTATAATAAAAAGTTGTGTGTAGCTTTGGTGGGTGCTTCGTTTACTTAAATTACTTTATAATATATATATAACAAAACTTAACCAACCTTAGTTTATTTAAATTAGTTTTTGATTTAATTACTTTGATGGAGTTCGAATTGTTGAACTAAAGTTAATCGTATCGCCATATTGAAGTAATTTCAACTCTAATTTTTCGCTAAGTCACTGAAAATCAAAGATTAAAAAATTTTCAAAACTTCAAGTTTTGGCAAGTTAACGAAAAGCTTTTCTAAATGTGGAATCGTTTTAAAATTTGGAACTTGGACTGCTGTTTTGTTGATTATATAGTAATCCCTGCACATGCCTAGTAAGCTTAAATGATTTACAGATAGCTTATATTTTTATTATCAAATATTAAAGCTTTATTTTCCGTTTTATTTAGCTTATTTTTCCCGTGTGGAGAACTCCCATTACTATCCACAGATGGCAACACTTGCTCGCAGATTCGAACTTTCTCCCAGACTGTAGTTTAGGACTGGTAGAAAAGAACCAGTTGGACTCTCGCTCGCTTGCACGTTGCACAATAATCTTGCTAACTTTTTCTGTATAATTATGTATCGTCAAAATTAAATTATATTGTTAAACTTATGTCGCTTTATTAATCAGTGATCTAAATATATAGTAACCGTTTTAATTAATTCTAATATACTGTAAGTATACCCATATAGGCATGTTAGATAAAATTTAAAGATTAAATATTGTTTATCATATCTTAATACAGAAGACTAAAGTTGCCTAAAGTTATTTTAACTCTTTGGCATATTATGACTAGTCATTCCAAGGCCCACTCCAGACTTTGACGGGGATCACTAGCCAATAGATGTCAAGATATATTGACCATAAATAAAAAATATATATTTCAAATAAGTACAGTTTTGCAGATAAATATTTCTAAAATTTTTTCAAATTATCTTTTACTTAAACTACTTAAAAATCCACGGTGGCTTGGTTGGTTAGGGGGTCATTTTTATTATCAGAAGTAAGTGACTTCGGTAAATGAAGTAAGTGACCTGGCCTTACCGAAGATCCGTCTTGTGCACTAAAAACGGTTGGGAGACACTAAATAGATTGTGTGGTTGGAATATCGTCCATATGAAATGATACTTCTATGTGTGACAGGTCATTTATTGCTGAATCTACTACTTGGTACTTGCTTCTAAATTAGGAAGACTTCCTCCAGGCTGCTTCTACCTAACTGGTATAGTTCGACTAAGGATAGGTACAGGGAATCATGCCGGTGCTACTAAAACCAACATTATTTATCATTTAAATGTTTGGACTTTTAATTTAAGAAAAATAAAAAATTTACATAATTTATGTCAATGTATTGCTTTTTCTGTAAAAATTTAAGATTTGTAAAGTAGAAAAATTTCTTCTACAATCACAAGAATTATCATTTTCTTATGTCAGATAAAGTTCGCATTTGTTTACTTCATAATTAAAAAAATCTTCTCACTGATCGAAAATATTTTCATAATAGATTTTCAAATAATCAAAAATATTTTCATAGTGAGAGACAAAATTAACTAGAGGATGCTCTATTATCTTACTTTTCACATAGTAACAACATTAATAAGTTTTTGTTTCATTAATTTATTAACATTCAACCAATGAGTTAATGTTTGTCTATTAACGTTTAAGAAAGCACTGCATCACATTCTGTTTTTGAAATAAGTGCTTTAACGCATACAATTATAAAAATAATTAATAGTATATATATATATATATATATATATATATAAATAATTATTTACGTATTATTATAACATGGTACGTAGCTTACAGTACCTAAATTATGCATCTTTAAAGATATTTAATTTTGTAAAGCATTATCGTAATATGAGTACTTAAGGTTCTCTGGATATAAATGACCTGGATATCGGCCTCTTTGATATTGAGATGAAAAGACGAACAATTTCTGCTAACAGGTATCTTAAGTAACTGATAAATTTTTTACATATAAAATTTGTGAAAAAGTAACTAAAATAATTTTTTTACAAAATCATTATCACACGCGTACTCATATATGGTTCCGAAACCAGGGGCGCAGGAAAATCTGCCTATGCAAGAAAAATTTGTCAGGATTTTGCGTAAGTACCAAATTAATAGTTGTCAGTTTAGTGTTTATGAATATAAAATGAAACTAAATAAAAAGAAATGACGTTTGAAATGCGTTCTGCCAAAAAGGAGAATTCATTCATTGCAACTTAGCAAAATAAAATATGAATTTCGCTTCACAAAATTGATATTGATGAAATCTTTTCCGTTTGTATTTTTGTATCTTTGAATAAGTTAATAAATTCAAGATGTTTTTGTTTGTCAATGAACCGATATTTTTTGTGCTCAGTAGGCTAATTTAAAGTTTATTCAAAACTACTGCCGTTGGGGAGATTCAAAGCCACAAATCGTAGAACCAAGGTCAGAGCGTCATCTCGGCAGTTTCTTTTTTATAAGAAAGAGCATGGTAAAAATCCACATTTGCTAGTTATGGTTCTTAAATGTAACTATCTATGTGGTATTTTTTCCAGGCAATTACCCCTATTCCATGCACTGTGACCCCTTCCTTATAGGGGCCGTTATGGGCTGGTCGGTTAGGGCA